>KZ308254.1:1253572-1287155 GCA_000376725.2 Ladona fulva | reverse complement strand
CGGTTTGTGTCAAACAAAGCAAAATATAGTAAACGACAGCAAAACCAAATGTATCCTTGGTTCTCCCCTAGAGGTCTGCGGTAGATTAGTTCGCGCGGTGGAACAAATGTTTGAACCGAAAAATGTATCTCTCTTTCCCTTTTGTGTTAAGTTGCCGTTCTAGACGAAAACTTCTTAAGAATGAATAAAGCTGAGTATGGAATTCACTATGGGAAACACCAATCGAATTCCATCAACATTCTTATTCGTACTATACAACACAATACAAAGGTCTTTATTGGGAGTAACTGGGACTAGAGAGTCCCATCTTCCATTTAATCCTTGTCAGAACCTTGTACAAATATGGGTATATAACATTATGAGATGTTAAACTACAATATATACAGATTTTAACAAGCTCAGTGAAAATGAAGGAAGCAAAGACACAATGGTTTAGTGCAGAAAAAAAGTGATTTTTTTATCACAGAAAAAATGTTTCCACTGCAGAAAAAATCATCAGATATGAGAAGAGACAAATTAGTCTCAATCTCGCCATGAAATAAAGTCGTTTATTACTATTAATACCTAATGAGAAGCTGGAACGCGCATGTAACAGAAACACGGAATGAAAAAAATAACCAAAAGCTGTTCACAAGAAAGTTTCTAACAAAACCAGTAACACAGCATCAGAAATCTTCTTTTTATGAATGAATTTGAGATCAATTCTTATATGTTTTCCATCTTTGAACGGATAAACACGTTTCCATGGATACATCAGCTACTTGATACACTAGTTACGAACGTATTTGATTCGGAATTCAAGATTCGTCGGTTTTTGAACGAAAACAAGATGACTTCGGCCACATTTTTATGAAAAACGCAATTCCCTTGCGTGTCCTTGCTCTGCATCCTTTCCTTCAAATGAAATCTCTCGTAAACGAGGATGAATTATAGTTGGCTGCAGAATATCTCCCCCAAGGGTAATCAAATTCCGAGCACAGCCTTGGCTTATTTGGTTCAGGAGCGAACGACGTTATGGACATCTGTACAATTGTGAGAGAAACAAATTGCACCTTGATAACTGCTCCCTTAGTGGTGTTAAAACTTCAACTGATAAGAACCTTACTCTCTAGTCAATTCTCCACTCCATTTTCACGAGAAATATTCACCATCTGATTCTAACGAAGGAATTCAATGCGGGAGCTTCCATAATGTTCGCTTAGGGATTCTAACGGTGGTTTAATGAAGACGATGCACTTAAAGCTGTAATGCAAAACTATTGATTCACATCATAAGACCGTATCGCAAATGAAGAAACCTTGTAAACTTCCACATAAATTATGATAAAACTCTATAGAATTAGGTTCGGAAGGACATGGTTTTAGCATCTCGGGGGAAATAGTACCCGTCAGCTACCCCTCTGAGCGCACACCAGGAACGTTATGCTTTCAAGTTGATATAAGACAGTCTGCAGACAAATTCTGCATCCAATCTTGATCCTTAAATTAAAGATTCTCTTTGTAATGTTCAAGAATTTTAGATAATCTTAATTTCCATTTACTGAGATAGTAACATAGAAGCTCTTAGCCAAAAAAGTTCATTGATTGCTCAAGACAGGGGTGGGTCCAGAGGGGAATGGACAATCGCACTCCCCATAACTAACCTTACTGTAATAAAAACGGCGATAAGTGCTTAGTACAATCTAAAGTAAGATAGCAAAGTACGAATGCTTTCGCTTATTGGTTGGTTCTGTTCTCATTGGTTGGGGGGGGGGGGTTGAACCTCCAAAACCACCCCCTTGTTGACTACGCCTCTGACCGTAGCAACGGATATATTATCCTTTCTTGCCAGAAAATTCAAAGACATTTTTGTAATGTTTACGATTATTATAGAATCTCAGGAAACGGCGTTTCATTATTCCAATATAAATCACCATCATTAATAATCGAGGTGCCGTAGCAAATGTCTGGGGATAACACGGAGTTTCCTATGACTTATAGCCAACTCTTTACCTATTCGCTCATAGGCATCCCGCTAGGTGGCATCGCAGTGCGGCAAATCAAGGCTGAAGCAGTAATGACACTTGAGCACTCGGAAACTTACTGGTTTGGGCCGCGCGTTCCTACGCAACGCAGAGTGTTTACAACCGATTCGAGACCTGAATGAGCGAGATGCTACGGAGAGAGAATTCGACCTTCCGATGTCCGTCGAAGGAGCAGTCCTTGCAGCTAGAAGTAGATGGGTCGCGGGGGGTGGGGGGGTCGTTAAGGAGACTCGGGAAAGACTTACGGGCCCCCGCAACCGCACGATTCTGCCTGATTTAGGGCACCAATTTGGTGTCGGGCGGATGGACATTACGTCGGAATTCGAGGTTTGTAGAAGGATGCGACTGCGGGTAAAGGGGTGAAAACCGGTCTTCCTCTTTACCATTGAAAACCTGAGACACGTAACACGAGGAAATTATTCCGAGAGAGCGATAAACCTTGAGGTATTCTTCGAAATTTATGTGAAGAAGAAGTAAATAAACTCGGAAACTTGAATATATTCTATCGGTTTCATGTCATAACTTATTCGATGGGAAGCAAAGGGGCGGATTTATAATTAGGCGCAATAGGAGATAGCTAAGGCCCTCATACTCATGGGGGCCTCAATTAAACTGTGCCGACAAAGTACCGATAGCAAAATGCTCTTGTTTTTCGCTTCAGAAAAGAATTTCATACTAGATGAGTAAGAGTACGTAATAGGTTTAAAGATTATATTGCATAGCTAATGTCCATATACGAGTATAATACAAAAAGGATATTCATCATTCATTGTAGTATGTATAAATATGTACTATGAGTTGTAATGCAAAACTTGTTTATTTATTCTTTCCGTAGTTACGGGAAAGAACTTCTTTATTTATCCTGGCCGTAGTGAAGGAACAAAACTTGTTTATTTACTCTGGCCGTAGTGAAGTGGCTTAGGTCTCCATGGAATTCATATTTGTTTATTTTATGAAAAAATTGGCTATTTTACTCATAATCTAAACTTTGCGCCCAGGGCCTCTGATAGCTTGAAGCCGGCCCTGGGGTAGCACCTGCTTCTATACCTTTACTAATGGAATTTTTTCATTTTTCTTTTGGTTTAAGAAATAGAGAATTGTATCCTTAATTTTGCCCAGATTTACCCATGGATAAATAAATACTGCTATTGTCATTTTGGTCACTATGAATGCTGTGAAAAGGTAACTCATGGAGACAATATGATGTACTGACATGCACTGTTCTACTGATAGCTAATTGTGGTGGTTATGGGGTCAAAACCTTTTTTACAGTCATACTATATCTGGAAATGCATAATTGGGCCATGTGTGTAACGCATGTGACTTTGGCAAAAGTGATTCCGGGTCCGATTCCTGACATTGGCTTACTGGCGAAATAATCTTCGCTTTCGAAGCACTTTTAAAAAATCACCACCTCTACCAATACATCTAACACACAAGATAAATAATGCAGATTTTAAATATAGCGCCCCCTTCGGGAAACGCCCGAGGAGGTTGCTTAGTTACCTAAACCGATCACCTTACCTTAGTTACCGATAAGGCCCGGTAAACAAAAACATAACCATAGTAATCATTTACCACACGAATACTTAACTACGCTGGTATGTAACAAGAATCGAATTTTAATTTCGCGGTTTTCGCGATAACCGGTATTTCCCGTTCACTCGCGCCCGAAGAATATCCTCTTCATCGATAAATTACTACTTTTCCCCATAATATCCCATGTGTAACGGAGCCTCTGCAGTTTACGAGTCGAAAACATTTTCGAGGCAAAAACACACATTAAAAGTCTGCCATTTTTTGCGCCATAAAAGGCTTTTATTGCGTCTGGCGTCTGCGGCGATGCAAAAAGCTGCAAATTTTTATCTCACGTTCGCTTTAATATTTACGGCGAATCTTTCCCCCTTTATCGGCAAAACAAATTTATCTCTTCAGTTCTAAGTGCAAACATTAAGTTACATCATTATCTGAAGGGCGCACAAAAGGAAAATAATGATCATTAAAGTCTGAGAATACTTAACCTTAGAGAGGGATTGAGGCCGATGTATAGGGACCAAGGATCCGAATTAGGTACCAAATATGGAACGAAGGACCAACGTGAGTCAAAATGACTTCTGGGCTAAGGCGAATACAACGAGGGCGAGACAGAAAAGGACAGCTATCCATCCGGACTAAACCTCAATCATCCATAACTCACCATCCATAAAAGAATGGTCAATTCGAAACTTGATGACCGCTCTAAAGAGTGTCGAATCAATTTAAGGCCCGCGGTCTTTTTGTAAGAAGATGACAGTTATGGTTTCATGAAATTTTTCTGCATTCTTCGACACGAGATAAAAAACTCGAGTGACGAAAATGAGCAAGTTGTCACGAAGAGTTCGTGCATGCTGCTGATACTCCGTGGATTCACGTGCATAAGTAAATGCTACGTGCATATGCATTCATGCTCATTCTTCTACGATTTCACTCCGTTATTTTAATTCAGAAATCATTACTTCTGACCATTTTATCTTCGAGTCAAGCAGTGAATCAGTTCCGTTCCGAATTACTCGACAAGGAGCCAATTAACAGTGGACTTATTATTAGCCATTCTAATTTCCAGTAATTTAGAGTTATTATTAACAATTTCCAGATATTGTTGACTTATTATTAACAATTTCCAGTAATTTATGCGTAATTATTATCAACTTCCAGACATTGTTGAATTATCGTCAACAATTTCCAGTCATTGCTGCGTTATATCAACAATTCCCAGTAATTTCTGCGTTATTATTAAAAGCTTCCTAACATTTTTGCGTTATTATTAACAATTAACAGACACTTCGGAGTGATTATTAAAATTTTCCGGACATTGTTGAATAATTATTAACAACCGTCATTGTTGAATTATTATTTAAAATTTCCAATCATTGTTGAGTAATTATTAACAAAATTACATTCACTGCTAGGTTATTATTTATTTCCAGTCATTGTTGAGAGAGCTATCGAATATTTCAACAATGCGGCAACAATTAGCAACAGATGCATTCCACTCACAAGGGAGATTATTCATGATCACTCAACCCCGTCGCGTGTTTCTAAAAGAATGGAAAACTGTAACAAGAATGCTAGAAAGCGTACAGACATCGGCAAGTGCATTTAAATGACCAAAATCATTTATGGACACCAAACATGAGGTATTCGAGTAAGGCGAGAGCGCCTATTTGCACCCCATATTTCTTACTTTCTTCCGCTTCTTTTGCAACGAATTTTCACAGTGAGTGA
Organism: Ladona fulva; assembly: GCA_000376725.2. Lineage (NCBI taxonomy): Eukaryota > Metazoa > Arthropoda > Insecta > Odonata > Libellulidae > Ladona > Ladona fulva. Next base: position 1,281,868 of record KZ308254.1, on the reverse strand, counting down.
TTCCTTTGCTTTCGATCGACAATCCTGAATATTAATCAAAAGACGTCAGAGAGATGGCTGCGAATCCCTCAACGTAACTTGGTTGCCGAAAGGATGCTAATAATCGGTGATGTTGGAAATATCTTAAGTTCACGTTAAGGAATTCAGTTTTTGGGGGGATTTATTCAAAATATTTATGGATGCATATCTGATGAAGTCATCTCAGGGTTCAGGAAAGCACGATGAAATTGAGTGGCCATCAGCAGCAATGACAAGACACCGTCTTTCGGCTACCAAATCGGGAAACACTGGGTCAAGGAGTTTATGAGTTGAAATTCCTCACGTCGAATCACAGGCTGATCAATGCCGATATGTTTTCCGCCTCAGCCTCGAGTTTAAGTTCTCTAAGGCCTCGCGCAATACATCCTCGCACGATTTTGGAATATCTGCGGATGTAGGCATCACAACTTCCTATTTAATAACCTTGGAATTTTAGAGTAAACAACACGGAATCAACCATCTCCAATAACGTCTTATATCTATCAAACATGGGGGCGGGTATTAAATTACATAATTCAGATATTAATACGCAATTTATGCTGATTTGACCCCGATATGGTGGTGCCTCCGGTCTCTGATAATCTACATTCACAACTGAATATACACGTAATAGCGACGGCCGAGGAAAATGAATACCACAACGGCAAACTAGCTTAGTCTCTGTACCAACGCACGCAAAAATACGTTCTGAAGTGTCACTTTTACGTATCCATCTAATTTTAGTTTAATGTCCTTGGTTTAGTGGCCGCGCATAATCTCTTGCTTCTTAAGACTCCCGCTTATCTCCATAGTAATGACTCTCCTTCCGCCATTTTTCCAACTTCTTTTCTCCTGTTGCTCAAATGTTTTCAAATTCCGAGTTACTCTGTCGCATTATAGGAAAAGAACTAACCATCGTTACTATAGCTAACGTTGCAACTATCGTTGCTATTGGTACCGTAGTAACCATCGTTGCTATTGGTAACATAGCAATTAGTGTTACTAGACGTAACATAGTAACCATCGTTACTATACGTAACATAGAAACCATCGGTACTATAATTAACTTAGTAACCATCGTTAGTATAGGTACCGTTAAAAGTAACTTAGTAACGAAGGTTACTAAGTTACATTTATTTCCGCCAATCTATTGCAAGGTGTTTTGTGCTGCATCCGATTTATAGGGAATTTCTATTATTAAAAAATCATGTTTTCAGACATTGACTCAAGAAACAGTATTGTAATTTTTAGGGGCTTAGAGTTTCTCCTCTAACTCGAATCGCCTTAAAGGCCAGGTATATATATAGTTTATTTACGTCGAATCTAGAATTTATGGGGTTACGCAGAAGCACTCCTTCTTACTCTTATGCGCAAACAGCGGCAAAAAAGGGTTACATCACCATTAATATAATACTCAGAGTCGCATGAAAATGTTAACAAGTGAAGCAATCGCCTTAAAGGGGAGCAATCTGATAGGCGATAAAATATGTTGATCACAATGAATAATAGTTCATGATTGTCTCAGTGGTGTATTGACTTAGGACTTCCTTACCGTCTCTTTTCGAGATTACTGATTCCATTGCAAGTGAAAATAATTCTACCAGGGGCGGATTTAAGCCATCAGGGTCCCTTGGTGCAAAGATGAGATTGAGGTTCCTACAAGGAATTATGAGTAAAACTCGATCTTTTCATTAAACACACAAATAAACATCGCATAGAAACCTAAGTCACTCGACTTAGGTTTCTATATAAATAAACAAATAAACAAATTTTGTCACTTGACAACGGCAAGAATAAATAAACAAGTTTTGAATTACTATACGTAATATTTCTATAAACTACCATGGACGATATTATTATGTTAGCTTACTAAACAAATATATGAATTTTTTAAGCGAAAAACAATTTGTAATACGTTACTAAGAGGCCATACAATCTTATTGAGGCCCCTATATGGATGAGGCCTTCAGTTAGCGCCTAGTTATAAATCCGCCCCTGAATGCTACAGCAATGAGATAGAAGCTACAATGAGCCGCTTCATAAAGTATTGCATTCCGGTAACGACAGTAACCGATAAAGGATGTAGGGCATGTACCCCCCGCCATACTCCGTAAGCCGGCTTGTAGGGTACATTGATAAAATTAGCGATCCCAAGGCCCTAGTTGTGACATCCAATTAAGCTACAGTTCAACACACCCCCTCGCAAAACTTTCTCGCAACAATTATCGTCTTAGGAACCCAACGCTATTAGCAACGGAAGGCCGCCGAGATTTTCCCCCCTTCGCTACCTCATGACCAACATTCCCGCCGTATCCTGAGAGGTAGTTAACCACACGTCTCCCCGGCGTGCATACATTGCGCACCCGTGCATGCACGCAACAAGAAGCGAAAAAAATCTCAAAGGATCTCCGCTCCGCTGTCACGTCTCCGGGTCCGTAGGTGGCGCTGACGTAATCCCGCGCGCGGCAGGTGGGGAGAACAAGTGGCTTTCGTTGAAGATTCCATCCGATTCTCTTGCGCCACAGCCGTGAGGGAAACTCCTCTCACACCTGCGAATCCACGCCCGCGCGTGCCGCGATTGGCGATCGTCACGCGGATCCTTTTGGGGCCCGACGAGACCCTAGGGTGCGAAATACCCGGGGGAGGGCGTCGGGGGCGGAATGGGGCGGCGGGTTCCGAGAAAGTTGCGTCCGAATCGGTTCTGGGGGCACGCCTAAGAATCTCGAGGCTGAGAAGGAGTGAGGACATTGTCCGAGAGTTTTTCGTCCGGAACCTGAAGCAAATGAACAGGTTGCGTGGCGACCGCCGCCTTTGAAGATAGCACGGAGCGTTTCTTTTCGCTTTGACCGCAGAGCAAGCTGCGGGTTGCTGGCGAATTGAAGAGAGGGGTGAAAGAAAATCACTAGCTTTAAGTTAATCGTTATCGATTGTTAGTCTAATATTATTATCATGTAAAATCTCCAGAGGTTTGGTGTAAGAGAGCCATAACATTTTTTGTATTGGATTTTGACGTAACATCGCAGCACGAGTTAAATAATAATAATAACAACAAAAATAAAAATAAAAAAATATCCACCAACGCTAATAATAACAAAGCAGCAGCATCAACAACAACAATAAGTAACAAAGATAATCAAAAATAACAAAAAATACAACAACAATAAGTAACAAAGATAATCAAAAATAACAAAAATACAACGACAATAATGACAAAGCAGCAGCACCAGTTACAACAACAATACCAATAATAATAATATTAACAACATTGATAATACGATTTACACGCGGGCGAATAAGTTCAACCGTTGGCCAATGGAATCCTAATAACAGGGTCCTGCCGGGATATTTTGTCACCTTCCAAAACGAAAGGAGATCTATCCAGGATTCGTAACACTTTATATTATAAACAATACTTTTCCCTATCCTCCCATAGCCCTATCCTACCAGGAACCCTGAAAAATCTTTTTGAGGAATGTTTACAACGATACGACGAATGTTACCTTGAAACACGAGCAAGCAAAATCCACCGAGGAACTGTAGCGGAATTTAGTTTATTATACGTTTAACATCTCTAGTTAATTAGCTATCTACGGGACAATTTTCAATGTCACATTCCCTTCGCAATGCTTCACGGCATTTACTTTCGTTCTGAAACGTTTTCGTCATCCCTAACATCTTAAAATTTAAGCCCATCCGTGATTACCGTATTCTTTAACCAGATCACGACCTCAGCAGTGACTAAACTCACCAATCCCTAAGGGAAGGAATCCATTAACGAAAACCAATTAAGCTATCATTCTGGGGCACTCTTAACACGACGACCTTCGGATCGAAGTCTTGTTCTCACACTTATATGAGCCACGGGAAGTAAAGTTCAGAGATGGAATTACTTTCACTGGTATCAGGTGACAACAGAATAGCATTATTATTATTGGAAAACCGCCACTAAATAGGAAAATACTCACAGGGACGGATTAAGGCAATCAGGAGGCCCTAGGAGCTAAGGTCAGATCGAGGCCCGAATTAAGATTCATTCTAGAGTAAAAAATACCCTTATTTTTGTGAAATACGCAGAAGTTCTTACCATTTCGCTTAACTCCTGAGATAATACTGAAACCGTAGATTTAAATTAGTAAGTCTAACGATTATAATAAGTGGTAGGTTGACATTCATCTACATAAATACCCTACAAGTAGCTTTTGGCGTGTGGCAGGGGGTGTAAACACCAAGCGTTCGAATTCTTTAGCTTGTGTTCGCGTTATCGCGTATCGTTCGGAAAGAAAGAATCCCTAAAACGACTTGTCCTCGCATCTATTCCTCTTATTTTACGCTCGTTGTCGGATTGGCCGAAGTAGCAGAAGGGGGTCAATATATCAATAACAGTTCGCGAGTACACGTTTCATCCGCTGGATCCCAAACACTCGCCGCATATTCCAGGTGGGCGTGACCAAGTTGAAATAACATGGCTCTCTAATCTACATTATGTAGAAGCAAATTGTCTACTGCATACTTTAAACATATGATGGATTACTTAACATCTAAAAACAGCATATTTTCTTGAAGCATAAAACATTAACCCGCCGGGGCTCTATAAAAGATAAGGGGATGAGTGTGTTAAGGAGCATTGCTAAGAAGTCTCATCGAGGCCCTCGATGTGGATGACTCCCTCAGCTAACGCCTGAGGCGTTCAACTATAAATCCCCCCCTGAATACACATGATATTTTCTGAGATTATACACTTCTTTTTATCATTTAAGCAACGAGGAGTCTGAAAGGTGCAATTCCACGTGTCGACAATCGGAAACCAGTCTCCATGTCTCCTAAATGGGCCAATTGCATAACGCGATAAACTGGAAGAACATGAAAAGTGAGAAAGACAAGTCGACACTGAACGCTTTATGGAAAATGTATTGAGCTGACCGACGCTTGAAAGAGTAGGACCTGAAATGAAAAAAATAAACACATCGAGTTGAGTAACCGACGTTTTATGGTCGTCTCCTACGAATTAGACGGCGGGAAAATTGACGCAATAATGTCGGGCGCAAACACCGCTCTTTCAAAGGTCGCGCAATCCCGTAACCAAGGTGATATAACGTCAATAACCGCTTTAAATGGGATATACAAGTCGACAATTGATGTTGTAAAGTTAATCGAGCTGGTCGAATGGGGTATTGTTCGATTCGGAACTTTATCTACATCTACATATGCACCCTTCAGGCCACATTAAGGGTGACGTATGGCAGGGGGTGCACGCACCATGACTCTACTTCTCTAATCGATTACTTTCGCGTATCGTTCGCGGAAAATATTAATTATCGAAGCAGTGAATACATCGAATAGGACTCGGAATCGACTTTCGAGTGGCCGGTTATCGGCGCCCCCTCTCGAAGCAGATTATAAATGAAAGAATTGCATCCGATAAGATAAACAAGCTACGTGATTGCAGGCGATATCCACTTCTTCGCCGGCCGAGCACACAATTGGGGAAAAGAGCAACGAAGAAGATAATTCCCATCACGGTACAATAAAGCCATCCTTCATGGGACTGATGCAAAATTCCAATCGTCGATTGTTTCGGAAACAGATTAAAAACCGTGCAGTTATCGGGAATAATGATCTCGGAGCCCATTGAGTGTTTCCGACCTAATCTAACTCAGATCTCGAGAAGATTTGACTTTCGGATCCGCACTTGACAATTCGGGTGTTTGCCCTTGAAGGGGAGATATCGATAAAGAATCCCGCTATCGAATTCTACGTCACTAGGGAAAGGAATTTCCGTAATTTCGACGCATATTTGCCGTATCGATCGACATTTTTGAGCGGGGGAGGAGGTTTTTTTTTTTGTTTGGGTAACCACGAAATCCGCTACCACATCGGAAATTCCTTCTGATAACCCGACGAAAACAAAATTCTTGGAAATAAGGATATAAATATCTTCAGGTTCCAATTATACTCCGATAAAGGAATGGCAATTTTGATGAAATTCGGAAAAAGATTAAATTCTTTTCCAAAAAGGTCAAAAAGAGAACGTCAAGTTTGCCCCAAAATCGTATTTTAAGCGAAATTTCTTTATCAATGAGGTTAAATCTCAAATACGTCATAGGCTTATTTAACAAAGGTACCAACTAGCTTCCGATAAAATGGGCTGAAAAATAACACTCGTAATTAAATGTTAACACACAGAACATTCATCGGTTACACAAGGGAATAAGCGTGATTTGCGACACAAGAAAATTAAGCATATTTATCATTATTTACCCAAATATACATGATTTTCTAGTTCGGCTGGATTCAAAGTTTAATTTCAACTTGGAAGAGGTAAAGAACACGAGTAATTAATACAGGTTGCCGGTTTCAGTTGCTATGGAGGGCTATGCTATGCCTAGTAACACTAAGGTTCCGGGTTCGAATACCGGTGATGGCATAGTTGTTTGTGTTGGTAATTGACTATGGTTGATCGTTTTCTCATACTGTCATAATGACCTGATTATTATCATATGAAGACTGATACTTATTATTATTGTTGTTATTATTATTTATATTATCTCTCAACCAATTGTTCAACACATATTATGTTTCAACCGCAAACTGAACGTTTTCTCGGCGTTTTTACTTTGAAAAATTGTGTATATTTACATTACCTTACAGAATTATCTGTAGAATACCTGCAAGGAACCTGCTGACAGCATTTTGCTTAGCAAAATACATTATTCTCTTTAACATTTAGAGCCATGTAGTTTTTATTCTTACGTAAACATATAACTGTTGTAGTACCTAATGGTAATTGTTAAATGAAGTGCTAATTTTATGTAAGGAAATGCTACAGATCTATTAGTAATTATTAGTTATGGATATGAATAAATTACTATTATTAATAATAAAAATTATTGTCATTGTTATTATCATGGTTGTTGTTATTATTAAAATGAAGTGCAATATTAATGTAAGAAAATTACAATTTCACAATTGCTATTTTTATGTAAGGAAAAGCTACAGATATGTATTATTATTAATGATAATAAAAATGATTGTAATTGCAATTGTTATTCTTAATATTCTTATTGTTGTTTTTGTTATCATTGCCACTGTTAAAGCCTAAATTATTCACAATCGGAATAGTCTGACCTACATCACTAATATAAGCGTTTCATCACATATCTCTCAATTAATTATCACTGAAATCGGTTGCGTCTGCACCAATATATCTTTGAAGTTAAATACATGAGGCCAATCTCTCGACACATTTCGGACCAAGGATTTTTTGGAGCCACCAAATTCATTAGAGAGGACACAGCTCATGTCGTAATGGATAATATTTTTCCCACCGGTAACCGACCGCAAAAGAGGACAGCAACTTCTTAAAAAGCATCGCATTTTTTAAAGCCTTCAAAAAAATAACATAAACTGGCTAGAGAACGACTCGCGCAAATAAACCCGCCAATTAGCGGAGGAGAGAAAATGACTACATCGGTGAGAAACGTCGAAAACATTAACTTCGAAGGAGGTGTTAAACGAAGATGGGCATGCCCACCGAACGGGCCTGCGCTAATGGACCATTTTTTCCCTTTTTTCCGCGCGTTTCTACGGAAAAATCGTCATTGTTGCGTAAACAAACATGGCGCGAGAGGAAGAAGCAACAATCGCCCATTCAAGATAGGCCCATTCTCGCTTCCAATCGTAAAAGCGTTTTCCCTAGTACGCCTATTTCCCCGTAGGTGGCGCCTAGGGATTCTTAATCGATTCGAAATGGCGACTGGGGTGTCGAAGGAAAACACTCTTAAAGAAGACTTTAGATAACAGATAGGAATGCTGTGAGGAAAACTTGAGCGATACAAGACCACAAAATGAAATAGCCATTCTAAATCGAACATGGGAGTTACAAATGGACTTTTGATGGATCATTCTACAGAAATGGCATTTTTTGGGAGCATTACGATTTCCAGGAATGAAGTCGCCGTGAGCTTTGAGCATCTACTTTCCTACGGAATCCCGATAAAAAAAATTAGTCCATCCAAGTCACGCCAAAATATTTTCAAAACAATTCAACTCATAACAACCATTAGATTATCCAGATAATTCTAAGTTATACACTGACGTTACACATTATACTCATGTGTTTATTCGTTGAGGTGGTACTAGTATTTTTACAATTGTTTCGACAGCTAAGGACATTTCGCACAAGGGCTCCCACCGGGAATAGAAACCGGGACGGCTTTCACCGAAGTCGAACGCGTTACTCAATTGGCTACTCGGGAGCCCCTTGATTCGTTATGATCAAAAATGTACAATATTTATACCAACTGTACATGAATCCTGTTACAATCTTATAATCTATCTAATATTATTATACTCTTATTATTAATTAGTTATGATATGGAGGAAAAAGAGCGTTCAAGATTTAAAATTATCTCCGTAAAGTTTACGTTGAGACTTTAACCCACTGCAAGATCAATGCCGACGTCCAAGAGACCTGAAGAAGTACATTAAACGGTAAATATAATAAAAAATTAATGGGTTAAGGCAATAGGAGGTATCATCATCAGGAAAAATAAAATAATTGCGCAATAACTGGGTTCGAAAGTTTCATTGAGACCGCAATGCCAAAGACAATCTTTATATAAACAACTTTCGAACAAAATGCACCTTCATCGTCAATCAATTCATCTTCTACATTCGATAACTCTTGGGGGCCAATTTAGGATTTGATACACCATGAAACAACGAAAACTTACGTACAGCCGTGAAATAATCATAAAAACGCTCTGTTAACGAAATTGATAACCTTAATTGTTAAAGGATAACAAGCTGCTATCAAGTCACATATAAAACTGAATTTCAAGCTCATTTCTTTCTTTTTTTTATAACGAAGCTTTAGATGTAAGGAGAGACGTAGTCGTCTCAATCTCGGCCGTATGAAAGCATTTTATCATTGGTATTATTATTACCATTGTTGTAGTTGTTATTGTTATTATTGTTGTTTGTTTTGAAATTGTAATTATTATTACCATTGTTGTAGTTGTTATAGTTGTTGTTACTATTGTTGTTTGTTTTGAAATTGTAATTATTATTTCTATTGTTGTAGGTGTTACCGCCGTTGTTATTATTGTTATTGCTATTGTTATTATTACTACTGTTGTAATTTTTATTGCTATTATTAATGTTAATAATGTTAGTAAAAGAGTTAAGAGAGATATAGCAGTAATTTTCATCCGGAACTATTTCAACGGGCAGTTTTAAAATGTGACCTGGATCATCACCAACCGCCAAGCACGAAATATAAATATTAAAATGAGCATCGCATCTCAGAGACATTTAAAGAGTTAAAGTAAACCGAATGTACAGAAATCAATGCTTCCGCTGTCATGAGCACGAGCAACTTTTCATCGGTCCGCAGTGCCGATTCGCTGTGACCAATAAGCAACGTGGTGCTGGTTTTCAGCACTCATCCGTAACGAAGCAGGCGATAAAAATTTGCCCTACTTTCCCAACAGAAAATCAGTCCATTTCGCCACGTTATACTAAATAATGGATTGAAGCTTGAAGTCCGCTCCACGTTTCACAACGTGTGAAAATAGAGAGGTAATCGTCATCGGCCGTGTTTATTTGATCTTAAAAGTCGCCGCGATATGAAAAAGGTCATATGTTGAATGGTTTTACGTTTAGGGGAGAAACTGAATAGGGGGAGGCTTCTAGATCATAGCCGCATCATAGCTTTTTATATGCCCTTAAAAGTAGGGAGTTGGACAAATAAAGCCAAAGCGCTATTTCTCTTCTCCTTTTGATTGCAACAGTTTTATCTTTCATCATAACTCACTTGATTTTCAAGAGGGCCATTTCCATTAATTTTAGAACTAAGAAAATATGCGACCTCTACAAGGCCGGACGTTGACGATATTCCAAACACTGAAATGCAAAAGTGATAGCCTCTTGTTTCAGATTTATATTTTAATCGAGCACTTGATGAGTAGTGATTCTAATCTTTAATTACGACAATAGAGCAAAGGATCCGCAATACCGGCCTGTCTCAAGGCAACGATAACCTACAACAATGACTTAATTATTGAGCCTTATTGATTTCGAATCACAGTTCAACTTTTTTGGCGTCAATTGTTAATAGTTATTATTCACAATTATATTAATAACTAGTAGTAATGTTAAAAGTGCTTCGACAGTTAAGGTCAATTCGCACGTAGGCCCCCATCGGGAATCGAACCTGGGACTACTTTCGTTAAGTCGAACGCGTTGCCTACTTAGCTATCCGGGGCCCCATTTTATTAATTACGGGCGACGCATTGCTTATAGACATTTTTTTTTAAATCGAACATTAAAACTTAACAAAAAGTTAACTTAAAGTTTTCATGACAAGTATTAACAAGTATTTGGTCTTAGGCGTTCACACAACTTCCTCATGCTCGTGACATGTATTTTGTAGAGGTTTTAGATCATTTAATAAATTATCGCTGTTCATATTGTAAATTAGCGTACTTTGTAAACGCTGTATTTAATGCAAAATGTGGTTAAATACCAACGTTCTGTAGTCGTACATGTAGAACTTCGTAACATTGCTTTCGTTAGCTGTAGTACATTGCAGTGTTGGTCCCATTTCATAGTGAATCAAATATTTATCGTGTGTCTTTTGGTACGGGATAGTGAAAAATGTACTATTCATTTACTTTTGTCTCAGTTTTGTTCTTTGCTGTGATGATATGAAAGCTACTGAGGTATTAGTGATGCTGCATAATAGCATTAATTAAGGTTACTCCTAGTGCAATTTTACGATCATTGTTACTCGTAGAGTCACTCACCAACGTGGGCTTGTTCTGCTTATAGCAGTCTGGCTCAGTGAGGAAAACAAGGCCAAACTACCTCACTCCTCATCTTGTCTTGCAAGCCTCATTTCCTTTTCATAGCTTACGGTATAGGAGATGAGGTCCCAACCTACCTTCGGGCTAAATACTTTACAGACAAACTTTGTAGCGTTATTTAAGTTAGCCTCGCCACCTAACTTTGCGTATGCGGCGGTAGTGTACAACAAATAATTAAAATCAGTTGTTTATAGGGAAATAAGTCATAGCAACGGCGCTATTGTACATAAATTAATAAATAAATAAAATCGGTTGTTATTGCGAAATTAATCATAGCAACGGCAGTCTTGTACATATATAAATCAAATCAGTTGCTTATTGCGAAATGAATCATAGCAACGGCGGTGTTGTACATGAATAAATAAAATCAGTTTTTACAGGTAAATCAATCATGGCAACAGCGGTATTGTATGTACATAAATAAATAAAATCAGTTGTTCACTGTGAAATTAATCATAGCAACGATTGTACTGTACATAAATAAAATGCGATGTTAATGGAAAACGGATAATAGCAACGCAGTAGGCATCGAGAAGCACTTATATAAAAGCCAGCAATCGACGCCAATGACAACTTCACCCAGGTCTACATGTGTGTTTCGATACACACGACGACCCGCATCATCTTACTCTGTGGAATACCTAGGCGAAACATGTTACGAAAGGGCTTAAGAGTACAAAAGGCGAGGAATCTCATACTCGGTGGTACGTGATGATAAAGTGTACATGCACGGCGCTTAATCATTTACAACAGCGCCTCTCCTTGGGATGAAGCCCATTTTACTATCCTTCCCTCGCGGATGCGAGGTACTTGCGCATTCACCTCCATGCGCCTCCAAGGTGCGCCCCATTCAACCATCGACTCCGCGCAATGCGATAATGCAGTCCATCAGCCTTCGATTGCACACCTACCGTACTCAGCAACGACGGAGGGAATGAGGAAGGATTGTGGGGAGTTGAACTCTTCGGAGGCATTCCTGGAGAGCTATTTTGCCGAGATAAATTAAAGGATTGCTTCCTCAAAGGGTTGGGAGAATGATTGTGGACAATCGTCCCTTAAAAATCTCGCGAAGGCTTAGATTGGCTCTTATGAGATTTCTATGCCTCATCTGAAATCAACAGAAAATCAGACACTTAGTCTCAATGCTGGATAATCTTGTAGTATTGCCTCTTGTCATTTCGAATCAGATTTCCGATTATCGCTCAGAAACTCTCATCTCCCTATTAACGTCTATGTAAATACCCTGCAAGCCGCTTTCCGGCGTGTGGCAGGGGGTGACCATGACTCTAAATTTCCTAATCGATAACTTTCGAGTATCGTTTGCGATAAAAATAATTCTCGAATCGATTCGTTCTAGCATCTACTTCCCTGATCTTCCCCGCTGTATCAGAACGGCATGTGTAACATTTACACCTTTCGAGTATAACCCCAACAACACCCCCTTTTTTTGCAATACCCCCAAAGATATCAATTCCTAGGACCATTAAGCAGGGACGTAACAGCGGACGAATACGAAATACCATTCCGCAATGGGGAAAAACCCGGTTATACCGGTATAAAGGCTAAATTTCTTTGCTACACTTTAATTATTAATTTTCCATCTTTCCGGGATTTGATACTTTTTCCAGGTCACCAGATTTAATCACTATTTCTCCGGGTCGGGAGTTTTGATGTTAATCACCCGGCTTGATTACGTGATTTTAGATCATTCAAGCATTCAAAAAAGAAAATTTCTTTGTAGGTAAAATGAATATTAACTGACTGTAAAATCTGACACAAAATTTGTAGTTTATATGCAGTAAAGAGTCGGCAGTGGGCGCTCTATTTTAACGTAATCAAACCTAGTGTCGTATTTCTTTGATTCCTCTAGCTATTATGTCAGAAAGTCACCGCTAAAAGTTCCGCAGATTCTGAATTATTTTTTTTATAAATCACCGGGATTTGAACCAAAATCTACGGGTCAGTACTCGGCACCAGAGAGTAAATTTAGTTACATATCAAGCGAATACCCAATTACGTCACAAACGGCATTGTAAAACCAAACGAGACATTGCGGAATCTTTGTGGTTACAAGGATGCGTTTAGGCCATGTGGAACCAATCTTTCAAAAGCAAAAGTAAACATCTACTAAACATGTCTTTGAAGGAGGAAAACCTCATCCGAAAAATGAGAATTTAGAGATACTCACACTCTTCAAACCGAGTGTTGGATGGTCTTAACGTCTTCATGGGTTAAGTGCATATGTACTCATGCAATTAGAATAAGAAAGGAAGTAGGATAAAAACTACGCACAGCCCGTCTTCTTTGAATTGCTCTCATCCGCGTAATTGGAGGCATTTTTCCAATGCAAGCTCGATGGTGATTTGATAGGCGAAGAGGCGTCAGCTGAATGGAAATTAGATGAAAATGACTTAATAGTTCGTAGTTACCCTACTCATTACTCACTGGATGGCAAATGGGCTTGGTTTAAAAAAAATGAGTAATCACCGAGCGCTAGCGACACCAAAGGCATAAAAAAGAATAACGACTACATGCTTCAAACGATCTCGTGAATGCAAAACGGATAGGGAAGTTTCCCTTACGCCCGATCCTTAATACCTCTTAGACACATATTTCGCTCTGGAACAATTCAACAAGGAGCCATGATGTTTTTTCGAGAAAAAGACATTCGCTTACTGTTACATCTCTGCAATACTCAGATTTCAACTTCTACGTCATCATAAAATTCTTAAGAAGTTAGAATAAGAAGAAATCATGAGAAGGGAAATCTTGTGTGATTAAAGTTGCATGTAAAAACTTATAATTTATTTATGTATTGATAATTTCTGAACATTCATTTTCCCACTATTTCCTTAATACGAACATCGAATGTTCTTTTCCACAGCATTTGCAAAAATTGCGACGGTTATCATATAATCATTGCACAAAATAGCACAGCGGCGGAATTCGCTAATAATGAAAACTGAACGGAGATGTGACTCGTAGGAAAAGTGGAAAGTTTTCGAATAATTGCAGGTGTGTTGATATGATAATCTCATAAGCTCCCAATAGAACCGCTGATGGTTCGGATGTTCAAGATCCCAAATTAATTCAGGACTGATAGTGCCATTGCGTATTTAAGGCGAATTTTTATAATAACAAACTCATGGGTGAATATATCTGGTGACACCGTGAAAAACATAACATTCAGAAAAATAGAATACATAAGGAGCATGTGAAACCAAAAAGGATTCAGCAGTGATTAGGTATTAATAATAATAATAGAACAGGTATTGTTAAAAAGGCTTCGACAGCTAACGTAATGTCTCGCTTGGACCCCCACCGGGAGTCGAACCCGGGACCGCTTTCACCGAAGTCGAACTCGTCGCCCACTTGGCTGTACGGAGGTCAAAAGGCAAAGGAATAAATACCAAAGAATAGCAATAAATAGCAAAACGGATAGATTTATTTATTCTCCCTTGTGGTAGAGTAAATATATTGTGCAAACCAAACGTAACATCTTCGTTAATTGGTTCGTAGTTTCGAAATTTTGTAAAGGGGGTTAGACACTTAGGAGGTAGTCGGGAGTTTGGGAGAACCAAGAACTGTTGCGAGGAAAAAACCCATCATTATGTTATCATAACCTCCAAACACGCATATTTACAGTAAAAACCACGCAGCATAAGATTACATCAGGAGAACAAACCTTACATAACTTCCGATCAAACAAAGAAGAATAAACACATGACGAGATAGCAAGTATCTAAAATAATCACACAAAAATACGGAACGCAAATATTGAAAAGTGAAAGTCTTTCGAAAAAATCTAAATTCTAAATTCGGACGTATGGAAGCCATTAAAAGCCTTGAAATCGATTCCTGTAAAAGGTGCAAACAGACTTCGTTAAAATCGACCAACTGAGGAGATGATGACTATTTATAAGTCACTTTTTTTAACCTTTTTTTCTCCTTCGGCGACGCATCCTGCTTTGTTAGACTGATAGTCGACTCGAAGATAACGCTCGAAGAAACCTGTTAACCTTGTATTTGTTTGCTCACTTTTCTTACAAAAAACGTGCGTTTTCTCCTGTTCTTCCAGTCCTCAACTTCGGAGAATAATCGTAAATCAGCTATTTATATGCGATCAAAGATTCCACTTCGTTTATATACCGTTTATTTTCAAGGATCCGTGAAAATAAATTCTCCGAAAATAAGAAAAAAATGTAACTGTGAACCAAAAATGGAAATTTGGTGATTGGGAGAGTTGTGTCTAAAGATAGGGCCTAATGGATGATCAAGCTACTTAATTAAATCAGCAGTATATCGACTTTGGAGAATTCGCTGTAAACGCCACAACTAGTAGCTATAGGTGAGGTTGCTAGGGAACTTTATCTCCATTACTTGTTTTTTTTTCACTTGTAGCTATAGATAAGGTTGCTACGGAAGTAATAATAAGTCCTTTAAAATATCGCTTTTACATTAAAAGTCACTTGGCCGATCGACGATAAGCTTTGTATAAGAGAGACAAACGGAAAAGTGAATGTAACAACGGTTTTTCAAGATCCATGGTTATCAACAAGCAAAAATGAAGAGTCGATAGCAGGGTATTTACTTCTGAAGCAAGCCGCCTGCCGGCGTAAGAATTTGAATGTAGAATATCATAAACATAGTAGCAAATGACATAAAATAGCATAATCTTTTGGATTATGTACTGTTACGAAGCAGGAAAAGAAGCCTACCCACAATATATTCGAAATAATAATTATATTATTTTCATGAATTACGTCGCTAAGAGACCTATAGGCGACAATGTCAACTTTACAGAGGAAAACATGTATCACGTACGAAATTCAGCAACAATGCGGAATAATCATGAAAAAGCCCCACACGGAGGTGAAAAAATCGATGTGACTGGGACTCGAACCCGGGTCTTCCAATATCTGGGCAGATGTTCCAACGATACCAAAACCATGATAAAACGTTATGATTCTTCAATCTCACGCGCATTTTACTTTTCCTGGCGTAAGAAACATCAACTTCCACGATATTTACCAAGAATTCTCTTACAGCATTAGCCCATGTATAAGGAAAAACGACTCCCAGAAGCTCTAACGAACCGATGAAAAATTTGTCTGGGAAATCCTCAAAACCTGCGAACATCCGCTCAGATCTCAAGGTCTTATTTCCCGCGAAAACAATGTCCGTATCCGTCCGTAACAATGCCCGTTCTTAAAGTATCAACACAGGAGCGTCTCCTCGGAGATAGGAGCAAGACAAGGGGAGGATACCTGCTCAGCAGCTGGCACCTTGGGCTGCGAATCTTGAACGGAAATCCCCAAGCGCAGGAATTTTGTGCCGGAAAAAGGAGGAAAGTGCTACCCACGTGGATATTCCCAGAAGCTCTAAAGACGTTAAAGTTAAGCCTCCAGAGGATGAGACATCGATCCCCATAAGCGAGGACTCCTCACACGTTAAAGAGGACACAAGATCCTATAAATAAAAACGCACCTTTCTCCATGAAATCATCCGCGCTTTTTAATCACGGGCACGGCGGGTCGAATTTGAAACGCGCTGACCGAAATTCGAAACATTTTTAAATCGCATTCACGGATTCTTAAGCAAATCTTTGAGGATGGAATCATAATAAAACTATTTCGATTATTGAATAAGATCGATTACAAAGTCTATATTGTTCCGAATCGATAAATTAATATTGTTGCGAATCGATAAATTAATATTGTTGCGAATCGATAAATTAATATTGTTTCAAATATTAATGAATGGAGTAATAATTAAATTACATCGATTGTTGAAAAAGATCAATTGCTTTGCCATTGTCGATTAATTAATACTGTTACAAATCTATATGAAAGGAATAATAATAAAATAATTTTCATTGTTGAATAAGATCAGTTACTAAGTCAATATTGTTGTGAATCGATTAATTAGTATTGTTACAAATCAAATAATTTACATGGGTATAAATTAATCCCGAAGGCTGGTTGAGACCTCGTCCCCTCTACCATTAGCTATGAAAGCGAAATGAGGCTTACTAGGCGAGATGAGGAGTGAGATAGTTTGCCCTTGCTTTAAAGAAACACAGGAGAAACTTTTCACATGAAACTAAATCCTGTATTTAACAACTAAGCAAAAAAAAACACAAAAGAGAGAAAAATGGACAAAAATTATGTATTAACTAACTTTCGTTCCAACTTTGACAGTGGTTGATTTATTTTGCGTACATATTCGTTAGATTAGTCTTAAATAAAGCCATATAAATTTTCGTTAACCGAATAATTCGTTAGTTATGCTACTCGTTAGGTGAGGTATCACCTTAACAAAGGCTTGTACTTGTGTACGCAAGTGTTGCTAAGGAACCTTACGTCAGAGTCTATGGCATTCGCAGGTGCGTCGCGCGAAGAGATAGGAGATTACAACGAGAAAAACTAGATCCGGGAATGGTAAAGTTGCGTGCAATTGATTTGAATGCAACGCCCAACCGCGCGGATTTCTACGTACAATCAGGACACTTCAATCGGACAGTTTGAACGACGATACTCAAATCATAAAAATGGCCTTGGCGAATCCTTATGACTCTTGGTTTTCGACTCATATTTCCTAAATTCTCGATCTTAAATTATCCCTAAATATTCGCGAAATTTTCAGCTAATTCCCACTATATTTAAAATAAAAAAATGCTCGAAATTGTCTGATAAAGGAGGAGATGTCATTAAGTGTCGATGACAGGACTTGAGGACCCCATCCCATACACTTACTTTAATTGGGAGACGCTTTGAGATGTAGCACTAAAAGTATATGATGAATTACTTGGCCCTATTAAATGCAGTAATAGTGTATAATTTGGTAAAATATATTCAAAATATCATATCACAGTATGGATGAGTTTGTGAATTCAAAACATGCTTAATTACATGTAAAATATCGTGTAAAAATACAACATGTAATGTCCTGTATTTGTAATAAATCGTTATTTATTGTGATTTTAATGTAAATTTGCAAATGCTAAGAAGAAAAGTAGTAGTATCTTTAAAAGTTCTTCGATAGCTGAGCTCATTTCGCACTTGGGATGCAACCGGGAATCGAACCCAGGGCCGCTTTCACTAACGTCGAACGCGTTGCCACTTGGCTATCCGGGAAACCAATTACTAATTAGTGAAGAATGGTTATAAAAATGTTGTAATTGTAATTAAATGTAATGGAGATATGTAATTACTGACAATAGTATAACTGTAACTACCTATGACAATGAATTGTCCAACACATCTTATGTTTGTCGTTGGATAGTTAAATTTATTATCATTGTTATAAAATTATCATTATCATTAAATCATTAAATTATTAATAACTTATTGTTATTATCATTAAATCATTTTATCATTATCAATAAATTATTATTATTATCATCATTATTAACAAATTATTTTTATCATCATTAAATTATTATTATCATTATTAATACATTATTATTATTAACATCATCATTAAAATACTTTTATTATTGAATTTGCGCCGCATTTACATCGCGGGGAGGAAGAGACCTTTTCTTAGCTCAAATAAAGGCAAACCTTTAAGGCCTCGATTTCACGAAAATTCTTCACGACTAGAAAAAGATTAATTCAAAGGACTCAAATTTCGGACGTGACACTAAACTCATTCCATTACCGTTTTATAGCCTTCGCGAAAGTGAAGAAAACGGCAGACATATAAATAAATGTACACGGGATATGATATCATCAACGTTACGAAACATTGCAACGTTTCGGAGGGTAAGAATCGCCACAATCGTCAATAGCAACGTCGTCGTGTTCTTCGGTTGCGAAGATAAACGATGGCTCGGGTATCGGTTCCCTTAACGATCGATCTAAAGTTTTGCATCAAGATGAACACGGCCGAGGGAGAGGCTGTGGCGCGCATTCCATCCCAGAGACGCTAAATTACGCGTAAACAGAAGAATGGAGAGAGGCGTGCTCGGAATTCTTATTGGAGAAGGGAGCGGTGGTTGCGTATGCATGCATGGCCATCGAGGCCTCATCTTCTGCTGGAAGGGTGGAGGAGGAATGGCGAGAGGGAAAAGGCGGGAAGAGAGAGAGACAGATAAAGTCTGCAACGTGACAATGGACCACAACGGTCGCCATGCCTACTGCTCCACAAACATTGAACTTTTATTATGATGCTGTACAACAATCAGCTTGTAGGCTAGTTTGAAACCATTGCCTACGAAAATTTTTCAAGTAAGAATAAAAGTGAATAAGGAGTGAGGTAGCTTCGCCTCAGATCATATGAGGAGTGAGGTAGCTTCACCTTATATCAGATGAGGAGTGAGGTAGTTTCACCTTGTATCAGATGAGGAGTGAGGTAGTTTCACCTTGTATCAGATGAGGAGTGAGGCAGTTTCACCTTATATCAGATGAGGAGTGAGGTAGTTTCACCTTGTATCAGATGAGGAGTGAGAAAGTTTCACCTTATATCAGATGAGGAGTGAGGTAGTTTCACCCTGCTTTCCAAACACGCAGGAACGCTACGAATGGAAAAATCCCACGATGGCTCAAAGAATGGTTTTGTTCATATGGTCCATGAAGTGAAAAGCTTTCAGTTACGTTAACTTTTTCAACTCAATGAAGACAGAAATGGCCTCATACACCTCAACCTGCCTAGGGTGCCTCATTCCCTTTCCAGGATTTTTCATAGCTAACGGTGAAGGAGACGAAGTTCAATCCGGCATCTGGGCCCCATATAGTTTACAGATAAACACAATTAATGGCGAATATGCCTGATGTATGCAAGGACAAAAGAGTATTGGGGGGGGTACGAGTATTGCGAATAAGTGCGACGATTAACATGCTTATTCCGATTTTGAACAGCGTGACGGATACTTGGGTGTGAGTTTATTACTTCGCTTTGAAGTTCCTTCAGGAATGTATACCTTAATCGAAAAAAACACCTTCTTCGTCCAAAACAAAGCGTTGCTATGCTACCAGTACCCCCGCGTAGCGATGGCAACTATCGCGCCATAACCATCTCCGAAGACACCAGCCAACCGCCTCTAACAGCTATCGCATGGTAAACCAGCCTTTTGAATAGCTCTTCTCCTCCGCGAATGAGAATCCTGTCCTTCGCCTCTCAACGAGGAAAGCGTCCTTCGAGAGGGTGACGTCGTCGGTCCACCTTCCGGAGGAGAAAAGGGAAAGAAAGGAGAAAACTCCGACTGACAATCTCGGGAGATGGGCTTAAAGAAAGAGAGTCCCGGAGGAAAGAGGAATACGAGGAAATCTACAAAGGTTTTTTTATTTAGGAGTATTTGGAAACAGAAAATTCCAAAGTGGATGAAGACGGTAAACACAAACTGTTTATGCGGTGAGTAAAGTTTCGGTTGTGATTATACTAAATTAAAGCCGGTTTTAATCAGGTTTAGATCAGTCATCAGCTGTCAGATGCATTAGGCGCAACGGTCTGATTGTGTCCCTCACTAGGACTAATGGGTAGATTAAAATTTTTTACTAAAATACACAAATATACATCCCTTAGAAACCTCAGTCGCTACACAACGGCAAGAATAAATAAGAACAAGTTCCGTCACTTCACTACGGCAGTTTGGAATTATAATTCATCGCGTTTCTACAAATTACCATGAATGATGTATAGACATTACACTATATATAAACATAAGCAATTAAACATGTTCAAAAAGCATATTACGTATGTGCACCCCATAAATAATATGCTTTTTGCATATTAATACATTTAATCATACATACATCCCGTGTAAATCGTAGTCGCTTAACTACGTCATAAATAAATAAACAAGTCTCCTCACTTGACTACAGTAAGAATAAATAAACAGTATTTAATTTTTTATATATAGTGATTCTATAAATTTCAAAGAATGATGGTTACAATTTGCACTATATGGAGACGTGAGCAATGTAATATATTGAAAAAGCACATTGTGTGTATAGAATTACTCAACGAGTATAAAATGCTTTTTGAATCGAAAAACAAGGACAATTTGGCTCAAAACCCAAGGAAAAACAGATACGAAACATGACTGGGATGCGAACCCAGGTCTCCCTCTTTCCTGGGAGGTATTCTTAGCACAGAACTACCATTCCACGTCCTTTTCACGCCGTTAAGGGAACACGTTGCTATTTTTCGCATTTGTTTACCCTTAGATACAATATCAGCAAGTCTTGTAGTGCCCTAATGGGACGCCGTCTTACTGTCTTAAGTATCATTACCCGTACCACAGATTACCTCCTGTTTCGAAAACAGATCTGAAAATATCTAAACTACGCTCTTATCAGCGAGTGACATTACAACCCCCACCATAGATCCCATTAAAAAAAAGTCCGAGGAAGAACTTCGTTAACGATGAATCCGGCGCCACGGGATAAGTTCTCCAAAACAGGACGGCAATTCTGGTTATGAAATAGTCATTTAAATGAACCTCCCATTTGGTGGGAAAAAACAGGAGGGATCCGAAATGAGTGTCTTTTTCCGCTGATAAACACGACCGAGCATCTTTTCAGAGAGGGGCCATTATGAGAGACTCCCAACCGTAGTGCGCCTTTCGCATACATTAAGAGAAATAGAGGAAAAAGTCGGGGGGAGGGGAAACTCTCAAGGTTGACGAGAAAACGACTATGAATGGATAAGATAAATGGGGAAAAAACGGGCGGAGAATTTCGTAGGAAGAGCCCGATGCGCGTACGGTGTTTCTCGGAATCTCCAATCGATGGGGTCCCCATGACGATGGGCGCCCTCTAGGCGGGCGTTGGGTGTTATCGGAACGCTTTGCGACTAGAGGAGATAATGTGATCTACAGGATGACTGGAGCGATTTGGTTAATTAAATCGCTATCCTAGCGCTACAAATATCTTCCATTAATGATACCGGGTGTATTAACAGCGGCGAATCTGGATGCGTTATCACTAGAAGAGGTGTCACTGTTTGTTTCTCATTTGTCTCACTTTTAAGCATCTGCCCAGGGGCGGATTTACAACTGGGAACAGCAGGGGATAGCTGAGGGCTTCCTCCATATTGGAGGTCCTCAACTGAGTTCTTATGAACTCTTAGCAAATAAACTGTTCTTGTTTTTCACCCCAAGAAAGAACTTTATATTTGTCGAGTAAGTTTACAGAGTATATAACAATCTACGTCTCTACATAATGTAAAGTTTATCTATCAATCGTTGCAATGAATACAAATACAACTTATAATAATATTTTTGTTTATTTTTGCCGTAGTGAAGCGACCGAGGTTGCTATGGGATGCATCTTTGTGTACTTTATGAAAAATTCGAATTTTTACCCATAATTCCCTGTGGGGGCCTCCATCCAATCTATGCGCTCAGGGCCTCTGATGACTTAAATCAGCCCCTGCATCTACCCTAATGCTTTTCAATCCAGCATACCGAAAAAACCATAGATTAGAGCTATGAAGAACGGGCCCAAGCAATTACCGTTAAAAAATTTGTTAATAACCATATGGAATACACGTTTAAGTGTCCCGGGCCATAAAATCGTTTCATGAGTTTATATTTCGTATGCTTCGTAGGAATATTCCAATTTGGTATTCTGTCTTTACCACTCTGTTGGTTTACGAGTTCCATATTTCCCCACTGTACGCCCTGTGATATCCAACCCCTCCTTTTGCCTCATTCAACACCTTTTTTTCTATATGCCTTCCTTTCCGTCTTCCCTCCAGTATCGTGCCTTTTCTTCATTTCCCCTTGGAGCATCCACTTCCTGTCTCCATTAAAATCCTTTCCTTCCTCCTCAATCCCCTAAACTTCCTGATTTATTTCCTCAGTGACCCAACTTGCCTTTTCGAGTGTATTCCAAACCCACATCTGTTTCAATATCCTTCTCACTTAAGGTGCAAGTTTCACACCAACACATCAGTGGTCAAGTTTTTCCTAACCTTCCTCTAATATCTCTCTCAAGACCCCTCATCATTGGTACCTCTAGCTTCAAAATATCTCCTAGCAACTGCTACTCTTTCAGTCTCATTGTTGCGTCGTTGATCCGAAAACAATAAAAATACCTGTTCTGTTCAAGATAAGCGCATAAAAAACCAAAGAGGTTTAGGAACCACAAATGTTAACATTCAAAGGATCTACATATTAATTGCTGCGAGGGTACAGATTTTTGAGATTGAAATTTCCAACAATGGGATTGCCAAGATACAATCAAGAGATTGTTGCAATAATCGATTTATTTTATCTTTAAATTGTTGTTACAGTCATATTATTTGATGAGTTGTCCCTTGTTTATTTCTTCAAACGGATCTATTGTCTGAACGTATACTCTTGAAAAATCGAGACCTCTAGTCATTAGTTCCCTTCGCTTACTTAAAGATAAACCTACATCCGACTAAATCAATCCCATCTTTGTCCCCTTCGATAATTCCGAATCAGATCTAAAAGCGATCCATCACGAAAACACTCGAAGATTCATAGGGAATACCAACGACCACGAAACATCCGTGGCTTCCATGACAATAAGGACATCTTCTAAAAAAAGAGATGTGGAGAAAGAAGGAAGTAAAGCAGGGAGGGAAGAAAGGAGGAAATTGAATAAAGGGCTTCCTAGATGGACACGTGAGGGGTCATCGAGCGCATTTAACAACCGAAAGGGACGTAGCAACGGGCCTTCCTGCGCAAACAATGGTTGAGAAGGAAGTGAAATCGCTGCGAAGCACTTTCATCACAAGGGTACACCACCGGCGATTTCTGACCTCATCTCATTGGAGTCATTCAGAACCGAACTTGAGCGGGCCTCGACTACTACAGGAAGTGCAAGTCTGTCTACGTGACGTGTGCCATTGGGTCATCCCTTCACGAACGTGACGCATGCATGAGAGCACGGCGTTTGAAAGGAGAGAGTGAAATCTTAAGAGGACTTCCTGAAATACCGACTCCTACGCTATTTATAAACAGTAAACAGTATCGAGACGGGGTTACGTAATGATAGTCTAATTTCGCCGCGAGAACCGCTGGGATGATCCGAGGTGAAAAAGACCCAGAAGGGAGCTGTTAAGCATAGGATGGATATCGTAGTGGAGTTACACAGTTGATTGCGAGAACTGAGGGAATTATAGAATCGCTTTCTCCCAAATTCAATGAGTTTTCTTTATCATAGAAACATCTATAGAGACTTACATTACTTACATTACATGACTAGATTCTACTATGTTCAAACTTAAGTCCAACAACCACCATATTTTACAAGACTTAAAATTGATTTTCTACAACATAAATAAAAATCCATAATAAAATTGAACATTCATTTTTACAATTTAAAAAGATGTCTAACATATTAAAATTACATAATCCTACAAGTTCACAATATAAGCAGCTATCATGTACAATTATATTATTCTACAACAGATAAATCACGTCTACAACATAACAGAACGGTCTTTCGCAATCTATACAACGAATTTGTCATCTCCTTGAAAAGCATTAATACAACTGGTCAAGAATTACTTATCACGTAAGATCTTTGATTCAGTACGACCCAGTGGCCCTGACACGGTTAATCTCTGATCTGAGCGAACTGTTTAAAGCAAATTACAATAAATAAAGATTCAAAACTGAATAGGAGTGGTTATGTAGGCATTAGTAGGGCTGTCAAAAGAGCTTCGGCAGCTGAGGTAATTTCGCACGTGGATACGACTGGGAATTGTGCCCGGGACCGCTTTCACCACAGGTAACCGCGTTGCCCACTTAGCTAACCGGAAGCCCAAGAAAATTTTGGTCGGCATACACTCTTAAACACCATGCTCAAATGATATCATATTAAACAAAAGATTATATTGCCAATACTTGAAAATAAAAAGTGCGATATCTGCGGTACGCGAAGGCCTTTATGAGTCAGCGGAGATTTTGAAAAGCCAAGAAAATAAATAAAGCCAATGATTAAGAGAGTTGATGTCATGCCTTCTTGGCATTCGTGGTCTTGCATCTATAAAGAGGTACGTAGATTCGAATCCATACGATTGGAACGATGACACACGAAAAACTCTCCCGAATCGAACGCGCAGGGAAAACTTTAATGACATACTTAACTGAAATCATTATATATTCGTATTGGAACTTTAAAATACAACAGATTTAATCTAGATCTTCACAGTGGTGTACCGGTCAATATTAGGGCCTCCTCTCAGCAAAGAATATGGGGATACTTTATGGATAACAAGATGGGCCCTTACATTGGGCCTCCGGATAGCAATGTGGGTGACACGTTCGAATTCGGTGCAAGCCGTTCCGGGTTCGATTCCCAGTGGGGGCACACGTGCGAAATGACCTTAGCTGTAGATGTTAAAATCTAACTATCGGGGCCCCCACACATCAGAGGCCCTTGGGCGGGCCGAACAGTAAAATCCTCGGGCTTAAAGTGGATAGAATTCAAGTAAACACATTTGTACTAATGGATGGGTTAAAGATTTCTACATGAAGTTGCAAAACAAACCCTACAATCGAACAGTTACTAGGAAAGTCAAGTTAGCGTGTTAAATGCCAATTAATATTTTTCATAGGGACGGAGCAGATCACGTGAATTATAATGAGGGAAAACTGGAGACCATCCAATCATTTACGATTTCAAACGTGGTGTGAATGGGGATTCCATCACCGCCAATCAACAGCAGTAGTTCCAAAGTGAATGAAATTTTGAGTAGAACGTAGAGTAAACCAGTGACTTTGGGTCAGTACATTTTCACAGCTCAAAATAAATCTACTGTAGAAATACTTCAATCAGTTCTACATCTACATAAATACCCTTCAAGCCGCCCTATGGCGTGTGGCAGTGGGTGTAAACTCCAAGCGCCCGAGTTATCTCTTTAACTTATTGTTAGCGCGTATCGTTCGCGGAATGACAGTCTTTAAAACGACTTGTCCTCGATCTATTTACGCTCGGATCGGCTGAAATACCAGGGGTTCGCATTACACCGATTACGTCTTCCGCAAAAGTACTCTCTCTCAATTTATCGAAGTTATATTTTCCAAACACGTACTCCAAATAATATCCAGAGTCTACCAGAACTGTTCAAAACTAAAAAAAAACTTCCGTATTTCCCAAAAATCACGAGAATCGTAAAAAAAACACATCACGCTGACGGGACAATGAGAGTTAAGAAATGTAGCTTCTCATAGGCCACGAAGACGCAACAATACTTGGGTATATTATATCATTTCCTCTTCAAAACTACAATAAAGTCTGAAAGCATAACAATGGGGAGAATTTCCCGCGCAAGAAGTTTACTCAATTAAGCGATGAGAACGGTTTCGTAATCTTTTTTCCACTCGAGAAGTTTTTATTTTGGTCTGTGGGCTTCCAGAGAAATTCGGATAGAGTCCTTTCCCCCTGGTTTCCCATTTAAAGCCCGCGAATAAGATAACGGAATCATAATTACTTATACAAATAGACGTAAAAACCTAAAATACAGAGTGTTTTCTACGTGAATGTTCATCGCTTCGGTATCCATTAGTTACCGTTTCCATGACTTTCCGCTTAACGTGGAACCGTTGGGTGAAGACAATAACAGGAGTCATCTAGGAGAGATTTGTAAGTAAATGTTGCTTTGACAACTGATTCAACAACCAGCCTCGAAAAAATAGAAGTTAGTCATTGTGAGATGAGTGTTTGAATAAACAACCAGGGGATTTAAATACACCTTAAGATTCGGAGGGCGTAGAAACATTAGGAAGGGAGACCATAGCAGGGAATTGTTTTTGTTTCCGTGTATGGAACCAATAAAGTGATAAAAATAAAACGCGATGGACGAAAAAAAAGAAAATAGCACAGAAAACGACAAAGTTTTTAAAGATGCAACAATCTTTGACGGGACTGACACGATAAAAAGCTATAAAAACTTATTATTTTACCGCATTTATACAATATTTGCGCTGCGTATTTTTTCCTCCAAAAGCTAATGAGCACTTTAAAAAATCGAGAATTGACCTAATCGATGCAATGTTGAAGATCCATTTTTGCGTTGTTTTGAAACGGCATATTTTTGTCCTTATGAATTTCCTGGTGAGTGGTGCACATTAATAGTTCAATCTGAAATAGCAGCGCAAATTTCTATGCGTTCCTAGGACAAGTTTGTCCGTAATTTAACATGGTACACGATGTTAACTATAACATTATCAATACCTTCGCTATAGTACTAACGAAGAATTGGAGAAAAAATATAAATTAGAGATGTTACACAGAAAGATCAAATAAATCGAAAGGTAACAATGAAGCCGGGATGCAACAATGTTGTTTATACCAAAATGGGAGGTTGAACAACAATGATATGCTCACCAACAATGATTTTGGAACAACAATGATTTCTTCACCAACAATGATTTCTTCTACAGCAATGTTTTAGAACAACTATGAGTTTTAGGAACAACAATGTTTTCGAGATGCCGCGCCAATGGCCGTTAGAATGCACCAATTAAGAATATCCGCCTTCCAGAATTCTCACACGTCTTCAGATCCTCACACTGAATGCAAATCCGAAGATTCCTCAAAGGAATCACCATAAGGCCATCATCAAGTCTGCCAAATATTCCGTAATAAGGATCCTTGGATCGCTCTTGCAC
Organism: Ladona fulva; assembly: GCA_000376725.2. Taxonomy (NCBI): domain Eukaryota; kingdom Metazoa; phylum Arthropoda; class Insecta; order Odonata; family Libellulidae; genus Ladona; species Ladona fulva. The sequence goes on along the minus strand of KZ308254.1, from coordinate 1,254,391 downwards.
GTGATTCAACGGCGCCCACTGGTGTTGGGGTGACGGACGACGACCCGTCATTTAACGTCCCGATCACGACTCAAGATGGGCTCCAGACGCAGGGGGGAGAAGATTTAAAAATAAATCCCGACGCAGATGTCACGGAGAGACGACAATAGTGCAGTCACGTGGGGAACCTTCAAAGCATTGCTTCGAACAGTGGGAATAAATGAAGTAAATATTCGGAAATATGTACACTACTGGAAAATATTACGTACCCAACAATGCAAATTAATCATTAATTAATAAAATAAACAAAATAAACACACTTGCAAGCTCAACAATGTAAATTACTCGAAGAAAATGACTATTTATAATTGTTACAGAAATACAGCGCAACCTGTATTGTTGAGGAGCATTGTCCTAACAATATGATACTCCAAATTTGGTCCTTGTTTAAGATTCTCTATCCATCTATATTCTATCTAAAAATTCTATAAAATTTGTTGTATACAATTGGCCAACGTAAGTTTTAGCAATAGACTATTTTTCAAAAATAGTCATACTAAAGACCACATCAACCATCACAGGCTAAGTTGAATACCAAAAGAATGGAGAAGCAAAAGCAATTTGAACCAACTGATAAAGAACAAAAAAATACCGATATATTTCAAATAACATGTCAATTACAAGCATTCCGACACTATCACCAACTTAAAAATGTTTTCGCAAGATTCTAGGATTCAAAGCACCACGTAAAAGGTGATAACTTAATTTAATTATCAACAATATAACAATTATAATAAAAGGTATAAATAAATATCAATGAAATAAAAATCAAATTATTAA
>KZ308254.1:1166950-1253140 GCA_000376725.2 Ladona fulva | reverse complement strand
GTATGTTTTGAGGTTTATCTCCTTTAATCCAAAATTATTTACGACAAAATCGACGAAAAACGGTTAAGCGATCGTTTAAACACAAATTTTGTGCATCAAAATCCGATAACAACCACGTCCCAGCAGCAAAAACGCTACGCTAAGGAAGAGGACAGATGTCAACGGATGCAAAAGTCAACCATTCCACTGGGAGCGTTTACAGCTAACCCCCTCTGGCGATCAAACGGTCGCTTTTCCTTTATCAAACAAAAATCGAAAGCTGACGGGTCACACAGCCTCTCAAAGGACTCTCGAGAAATCGGGAAAGCGTAGACGCCGGAATCGCCGCCTCGGGAGAGTGACATTTGGCAAGAAGGCCCACTTTGTTTACAAACACGGGCTTCCATGGCGACACGTCTCTCGAATAAAACCGCCGCCAGAGATATCAATCGCTACGAGATCGTAAAATACTAAATTTGAGCGCGCATTTATCATCCTGAATAGATCCTTGATGCTTTCGGTCCGAGATCAAAAGATCGAACCCGAAACGACGGTGAATTATGACTAGGATTATGGGAGTGAATTACACTCGTAAATGGTTGCCAAGGTATACAAACACCCACGTTATCTACAAGGGAGGACAATATTAAATGCCCTAACGACCGTTACTTCGGAAGGTAAACAGAAACCTCTTATGGGTTAATATCTTTGCATTCGATTTGGTATTTTACTGTTCTGAGGGAATGAAAAAACCCACAGGAAAATTGATACTTTAGTTAAACGAAATTTTGATGTTATTTCCCTTCAACATAACAAGTTAGCATCGAAACCGGTCTCTCTGAATAAAGTTGTGGAAAAGTACATTTATTGATTAAAAAAAATAAATTTCAACGATAAATCGGTATTTTAGATAGAGCGAGTGAAAGCTACCAAAATATTTCGCAACTATAACGTGATGTTTTTATACATATATTGTTATTCTTTCTAACAATAACCCACTACATTGTTATTCATTCTAACAATTACTCAATACAATAACACTAATTCTAGAATTAGTGTTATAAACCCGTACAACACAAATAATATTTTTTTCCTAGTATCACATTCGGGCGGCAATTGATCAATAAACTTTCTTATTATAAACGTTAAACAATGAATCAAGTCCAAATGTCGCCAAGAATATGTTTTTCAACAATGACAATAAAACGAAAATGCCGAGGGAGAAATTGAATTAATATTACCCGAAAAAAGTTCGCTTCTTTGTTAAACCTTACGCACAACTAGTATCGTATGATCAACTATCCCTAAAATTTCACATCATTTTCACTCCCAAAACCCTTTTCTTGTAAGCTAACGAATGTTCCAGAGAAAGCATTGGAGAGAACAGGTACACCCAGACTTGGATTTTGGAGTCTGTAAACCCAAAGAACTTTCACTTCGAAATGTGCACGACCGGATTTGACGCCCACCTTCAAAGCAATGCGTAAAACGAACTGCCGATATAAAACTCTAAGCGGAACAGAGAGGAACGAACTTATATTCTTTAAAAGGGAAGGAAAAACATCCTTATATTGTTTAGATCGCGATGCAAAATTCAGAAAAGCTATGACAGCGAAAAAACTACAACGAGATTGCAAGGCATTACGTAAAATGTAATTTAAATTAAATAAAAATTTCACATACATAACGTCCTTTTCTCCTTTACATTCATCTTACATCCAAGCCTTGAACGTAATCTTTCGTGCTGCAACAATAGGTACTAACGACTACAACAATAGGGACTAATAAACATTACCGCAACGTTCAACAATGTAACGGATAAATATACATATGCATCGAAGTAAACAAGATAATTTAAAGGACTTTTGAGTGATAGCTAGCATTAAAAAAAGGAAATTTTGAAAAAATTTAATTTCGCTGGCAGCGAAAATATATTGTTGTTGATATAATATAATTTCCCACCAAATATAAATCTTATTGTTTCTTAATGATTTATACAAAAAATCGCACTTAATTACTATATCAAGAATGCAGAATAACCCTAAGCACACAGCCATTATGCTAACTTTTTACAGCAATTCGATAATACACTAGCGTTCCGAAATAATTTTACCATTGTTTTATGCCTCGTCGTACACGCTACACACGTTATCCCTTTTGGTAAAGTCAGGATACAATAATACTGTCATTATATGATGGAAACGCAATGATGCCAATGCAAAAATACATTAGATATAAAAAAATTACAATTATTTCCTTAGTTTTCACCTTAGAATCTTCTTTATCAGAAGAATTTGTCCGACTCAGTCATACTGCTCATAATTTCCTTCTCTCTATAGACAACAATCTCAAACAATTAAAATCCCAACGGTATCTACGCAACACAGGGTCGTATCAAGGAAGCTGCCTAGGTGGGGGGATAGCTTACAGTAATAGTGTTAGTTTTAGGATTTAAAAAAATAGACCGGTTTCAGCGAGTGATCGCAATCATCAGGTACAGAAACAAAACTCAAAAGCATATTTATACAAGAAGGATCGAGGGGAAGGTCTAAGGAGGGGGCGTAGGTGAAGAGGGGTCCTCGGTGCAAGGGTACTGGTCGTTGGAGGGAAGGATAGAATAGATCAGCGGGGAGTGGGAGGGAAAAAGGTGCTCGTTTAAATAAATAGTGTTAGTGTTTGAGTTCTCTGTTACTGTTAAATACAATTCAGTCACGGAAAATCTAAAAGATGCAAAATTATTACGGACGCAGTTTGCTATTGGGTTTCAGTTCTAGCCTAAGCAAATTGTTTGTTTTGCAAAATCAACTAGGGTCGCCCTCAGGGAACGTCCCAGATTCCAGAAGCTCCCAACTTCCAAGGGTGCTAGAGGTTTGTTCAGAGTGTGCGGCGAACGGTAGGTAATTAGTGTGGTACCTTGGTTAACAACGGTAATCCGTTACAAGATTGTCGTCGTTAACCGAAATCGTCGTTATCCTAGGCGCGGTTTTCCAGAACCATAATGCATGTCAAATATGCAGATAAAACACATTTAAGTGTCACTAAAATTTGGTATACATTATTTATTCAATTATGTTTGCAGCAAACGATTATCAATAATAAAATCAATAGCCATAGAATACGTTTTTTAAAGTCAACCTTCACCAGAAGGCGTCGTTAACCGAGACAGCTATTGATCACAGCCAACCAAGTACGTCGTCAACCAAGGTACCACTGGACACGGAAGTATTCCAACATTTGTCGTGTTTACAACACACACGAGCTAATCAACGTTGGTCCGATAGTCACATCTGTCCACGAATTTGCAGGTTAACATTGGAATTCGACTCTTAACAGACACACACTGACTCTTAACAGGTGGCACGGGTTCTCTGGTCCAACAAGACCGGGTCCCAATACCACAGAATTCGCTACCACACGTCGATCAGCCAAAAAAAAACTGAAAACCTCACCTCGGTATGGAAAACGTCCTCCCGTTATAGCCATCGAAGAAAAATCCCGACCCGACACACTTTTTTCTTGGGCACTTCACCGATTTCACCTCGCGCCGAGTGTTTACTTGGTTCCTCATCGCTGCTGGGCCCTCGCATCACCGGCGAAATACACTGACAAAACACCCATTCGACCGTTTCCCGCCGCGTCTCTATGGCAACTGAGCCTCTGGAAGAGCCGCTCCCACTTCTGCTGACATATAGTGTTAACTTTTTAAAAATCACATCTCGTTGCGACAGCGCCACCTACCTATTACGACTCGAGAGTCGTCTTTAAGGACATCGGGGAGCATTAGGAATTCACCGGAGGCTCCCGAGGATGGGGGAGGGAGAGACGGAAGCTTAGAAAAACCTGCCCCTTTTATGTCTGCCCTTCCGTTCCACACGATTCCCTCATACCCCACCTATGCAAATGACGCGGGTATAAATCGGAAGAAATACAATGTGGAGGTATGGATGCGGCTCATTGGTTGAGAGGCGGGTGACGCAAGCGCGGGACGTAGAAAATGGCACTTCCACGAGACGATGCGGACGTGATGATTGTCCGAAGATTAATTAGTCTCTCTGAGGAATGCGTCTGGACTCGCTGTTTCTTCCAGAATGTGGTCCTATTCAAAACAACACACGCACCTTAGGAGGATTGGCGGAGGTGCAAAATGTCGACGTGGCTGGGCGTAGCCTGGATTTTTCCAGGGGGAGGGGGATCGAACCCCCAAAACCACCCCCTACATTCTAACCCACGTCTTTCACTTTCCGTTCAGACTAGTGAAGGACCACGCCGAGTCAAATTCATTCCGTTAGCGTGACAACTGTCCTTTCAAATTAGTGGGAGACCTTGGTTAGAGAACCAGTCAGGTTGGTATTATTCCGTTTATCCTAGGGTTGTAAAGTGTAAGGGCTATGAACTTATCTCTGGCCTGATCCTTACGAGAAACCTTACAAGCAGAGGGGGTGGTTTTGGGGGTTCAAACCCCCCCCCCCTCCACGAAAGCAGAACCAACAATAAACGAAAGCATGAAAGAAGATGGCATGTCGCAACTATGCCATGCAATCACTGCTGAGGATTCTCTAGTGTTTCTACGATGCTGAAACCCCCAGGAAAACTATTCTCATCTCCGCAAAGGCCCGGGTTCGAACCCAGGATCACAGAATACGTAATCAGTTCTTATAATTTTTATAATAAATTTACGTAAAGTAGGCTTTGATGACTTGAAAACTGTAGAATAAATATCGTAAATAATGGCTAGAAATATATTGAGTTATTATGATCTTACGACGGAATTTTATTTGTGCTCAGACGGACTAGAGTATATACGATAATAGATTGATTTTTAAACTAAATTAAGTTCTGTCATACTTGACGGGGGCGTTCACTAGTTATTATTATAATTATAGTTAGGTGCAGTAAGTAAGGAGGAGAAATGTGTTACCTTTCAAGAAGAACTCAAGCAAATGTAATGTGTGAGCAATACTATGGAATNAAACACATAGGCATCTGAAAACGGCGTTCATTGATTTGGAGAAAAGCTCTGAACATTTTGTCAATATTTTTTTTTTCATTCTCTCGATCGATGAAGAATTTGGGGTGTCTGGTGTACTGCAGCGCTAGACCATATGGATCGATTGCACGAGTATTACATTAGTATTTCATGAAAACAAAAGAGTACACAGCGAATACTGCCGATTATGCCTATATTATTGCTATGAATCGCAACATCTCATACTTGAATCGCGAACGACAATTCCTCTGCATATCCTTCCCAAATTTGTAACGTAACATTTTCGTAATCTTTGATTGAAATCAGCAAAATTTTTATAAAGCCACGTAACTTGTTTAATATAAGTTATGCGTAAAATTATTTATTTATTATTTTATTTCACACATACGTTACAGTTGGATTATTAGTCCGGTGGTAACAAATCCCCATTCCTCTCAATAGAAAAATACACTCAGACAAAATACAAATACCATAAGTTTACATATATTATTTCCCATCCAAATTATCCAAACATTAAAACAAATTTTAGTCTAAATAAAAATAATTATATTAGTGATAATATTTTACACCGGTTTCTGAATTCCTTTACAGTTTTTGGTAAGGGTTTAAGTGCTTCTTCAGGCAATTGTACTCCTTTCGTCACGATACCTAATTCACGATGACGCAAAGAAACATTTAACTATTTAAAACAGTACCTCAAGCTTGTTTTTCTGGTGTAGTTAGTTGCTCATTCCTTTTACATATACATGGAAGCGTTTCTTCGTGTGAATACTTTTTTCAACAAGTAACACAATGTAATCGCAGTGAAATCGAGGATTTACCGTCACACTCTTTACTTTGTACATACATACACTTACACTGTCAACAAACTAACAATGCCCCACGCGTCGCTATAAACAAGATAGTAAACGAGTGAGGCCGCCACGCGTCGCTATGAACAAAATCAACAGTGATTCGCCGCCACACTAGTAAAATCTGAGTAAATCGTCACAGAGCTGGAGAGGAATGTTATAAGGACACTCCCGCCAACTTCCACATGCGGATCACTGGATAAAATGTAACGTAAATGTAGATTTAAAACTATTATTTAGATAGTAGATTTTAAAAATTTAAGGGATAAAACAGAAGATATAAACTTAAATTATGCGTGATACGAATCTTCAGAAAACGCTGAAAAGGTGACCAATATGGTTATATGCCTCCCCTAAATGAACGTTTGCATTCATCCCACGTTGTATGAAACTTCAAGCGTAATAGCTTTCATTAAATTCGCGTCTAAAGGATGTTATGTGCCATAAAAGTAGTCAACGGATTAAATCAGTATGACGCTGTATAAGGAAAGAAGGTAGGTTACGGTCATTACGAGAAGGAGTTTCTTGAAGAGATCGACATCGGAGCTTGCAATCCGGTGTGACGTAAACTCCTGTTTTGTCGTTTTAACATCCAAGGGTGACAAACCCTTCAATTTGGCTTAGCATAAACGCTCTTTTAAGAGATATTTTGTCTTTTGATGGCAGTTCGCAATGATGTTCGGGTGCTAAAATGTTTGATTACTTGGCGTTTCCTACTTTTTCGCTGAATTTGGGCCGAAAATAACAATGTGTTTCTAAGTGAACCGCGATGTTTGAGTCAATACTTAAGCAAGCCGCGTAATACAAGAGGTTTTATGATACACCGGCCCCCAGAGGCTGATTTGCAATGATTTGCCGTTTTTAATATAAAATTAGGAACAAATATAGTAATCCTATTTGCACGAAAGAGAAACTAACATCTCTATTCTTAACTTTAAATGACAAATGTAATTCGATTCAATGAGATAGGTGAACGATAACGTAAATTTTCAATGAAAACCCCAATATCTTTTATCAAAGTTCTCATAATTTGCAGCAGAAATACATAATCGACGATTAAAATATGAATCTATAACTTTTCTTTCTAATGAAAATTGTCTCAAGTTCGTACAATGATTCTTTTTACATTTTGCAATATAAATACTGTCCGCAAACTATTAAAATGAAGCTTAAATATATATCTAATGGGAACACATCGACTCGTCTGGGATCGAGCAATGGAATTAGTCGTCAAGGGGACGATTTGTTTACAAACAAAATTTTAGGAAATTTTAGTTTATTTTAACAAATTTCCCGAAATTTTGAACAGAAAACAATATTCTACGACCGGAATAACATTTTTCATTCCCTATTTTCGGTGATTGTCTCCATTTGATGCGACTATTATTTCTAATTTAATTTAGCAAATAAAAAAAACCTGCAAGGGATAAACGTGAACCCAAATTCATGAGCTCGGATTCAACTATTGGCTAGGTCGTCAGGGGGACCGGTTGTTTACAACTACAAAATTTCCACGGTCGAAATGAGAATGTTATGAAAATTTCCTTTCTTCCGGTGCTGGTCTCGATTTCGTACGGCCATTCTTTCTCATTTAATTTTGCAAATGAAATAAACCCTGCAAGAGACGAAAGTGAACTTTACGTGTATTTCTTATGGAAACAGCTTTTAAACGTCTGGAGTCGAACCGGGGGCGGTTAGGTGAATAAAAAGTAGCCTTTTATCTGTCTGGGGAAGACATTTAACAATCTTCAAAGTTTGAAAGAGAGATCGTTAAAATGTTAGTACTCCAAATTGCAAGTTCCCTTTGAAATTAGGCCTCTTTAGGAAGGGCCTAAACACTCGAAACACTTAGAAACCCTGGCAGATCCTGAGAACCGCAGAAAAGTCAGACGAAATCACGCATTATTGCAGACAGAAAGAAACAGAATACAGAGCGAAGAACGAGAAGTTAAGCTAAAGATAGAGACTGAAATTTCAGGGGGAGACCGATGGTCGGAGTGGCCCTTTAACGGGAAGGTCGTGAAGGGAGAAAATACCTGTAGTCCTTCCACCTGTTTTCCAGGCGTCATCAGCAGGTTCAAGGCATCACGGAAACCTCTTTCACGTCCACACGGAGTGTGTTCCTTTTCTGATTTAATTCAACGCAATTTAACCGATCGCCATCCCTCCTATAACAGCTATCCAGTGTCGAAGAGTGTTAAAGTCGATAGCTGATTTTCATCGCAACAATTCAATATAAGTTAAACAACGAAAAAATAAACCACATCCTGGCAAATGGCCAATTACTAGCAACTGAATTTCGAAAATCCCGTCGATTTTTATGGGTTTTCGTCTCGGTGACATTTAGAATAGCCATTTTTAGTACACGTAAGGTTTTTCCTATCGTAGGATATTACCTACAACCTTTCCGAATTCTTTGATGTAACTGCAACTGGCTGGCTTCCGTATGCCTTGCAAATACACTAGGTGTCACCTGAATCAACGTAATTCTCTACTTTATCCTCACAACTTTATAATACATATTTTTTATGACCTTTTGAAAATCATATTATATATTTATTTTCTTTGGCTTGACGAATACGCTTCCTTTTTCTTCTGGAAAATGGTCAAAGACATACCTCTGGTTTATAAAGGTATTTCAGTTATTCTATAGGATTACCCCGACAGCAATACTCAAATGAACACGATGCAAGTCTAACAAAGAAATTCGCCGCTAAACATTTTCATTCAAACGTGATCCTCGCGAGGAATAACCCGAAAGAAATCACTTAAAGAAACCAATTTGATTCACTATAACTGACGAACATAATTACCTAAATATAAGGTGTGCGTACGGAGGAAGCATTCCAAAAAAAAGTGATATAACCCGTTCCTCACATTCCACGTAACTTATTCCGACGCGATGTGAATTAGATATTAAAATTAGGTCAAACCAGACATGTGGAACAGGTGCAGTGTGATGGAACACTTCAAAACATCGCGAGCTGTAAAATCACGCATGTCCCTTCCTCAATGCTCAAAGTTGTATGTGCCACGACTGAAGGTAATGCAGGGTTATTCGGGCAAAAATTAAGAAAATTACGATTAAAAAAATAAGTTGGCGTAAAAAGCCTTGAAATATTTTCGCGAAACAAAGATGATGCAATTAAAAATACAGAACAAAAAATTCAGGATAATAATATAGAAAAAAAAACGGGTTAAATCGAGATAAAAGTAGCCGAAATGCAGGATAGGGCGTCTGCTCTATGCTTCAGAGAGGTTTCGCAATGTTTATTTACAACCCGCGCCACCGGACGGAAATAGTAACCATAGTTACTGCGATTCAGTAACAAATGTAGTAGATAGAGTATATGGTTATCATACAGGCACGTTAATATCCCACCCAACCGAGCGTCTTCACTGACGTACAAAAAAACCAACAAAAAATACGTTTAAAATGTTGATAAAAAATGATTGCGAACTTACGGAGGAAGACGGATCGTAGAAACTTCCGAACAGCACAACCACCACACACTAAAATTTTTGGAAGGCCGAGCATGAGACATTATCGTCAAGACTTATCATGGTAGAAGCTCTCTTCTAACGACCACAACGAATGAATCATTCTCGGAACAGGGTGCCATGGTAACACGTTCGGGGTCGAAACGTAAACATTTCATTCTTCACGCAACTCAAAGCATCCCGGGCAGGGTATATCGTCACTCCCCCCCGAAAGTTTGTTTCTTGCCCGAAAAACCGAAAGCCCAGGAGTGGTGAAAAGAGTTAAACTATCTATTTCCTAAATTTTAACATGCCAGGAGTAATTTAAACAAGATTGAGAGTTGCAATAATGTAAACAAGGTTGTTAGTTACAATAATGTAAACAAAATTGGGGTAAGCGCTTTCAAGCCAGCTTTGAGGCATATGTAAACTTTGTTTGCCAAAATTATACCTATGAGACAAGTTTCGATTGAATTTCAGGTGAATTTTTTCCGACAATCTATTGATATGACACCGCATACGTCTTCAGATCAATTTTCGTTTCAACGCTGTTTACGAATGATAACAAAACCGACTGGAGGAATTCCAGAAGAAAGAGCTAAGCGAACATTAATAAGGCCAAACAACACATATCTAAACAACAACGGTGCGCAGGTTGATTTCTGATACAATAAAATCGAATTGTTAGCAACAATAACAGCGTTTTAAAAAACCAGGAACTCCCAACCGCTAAGTATGTTTCATACGTCGCGAAATAACTTACAGGCTCGGGGAAAAGCCGGTTTCGAAAGAAGAATAGGCTGCGTAATGAAAAAAAAAATCTGCCACTTTAGCCGAAAAAACCACAGAAGTTTACTCTCGTAAGCAAAACGACTTTAACTCACCACTTGGATGACAGACCAGCAGCTACTGGGTGATCTTCGACGATTCAAAACAAGTCTCGAAGAAAACTCACGGCAGCAAGTTCCTCGTAGTCCGTGTTAACACTGCAGACTACTTCTATCTCGATTCCGATTCTTTTGGACACAATACCTCTGATAAGGATGAAGCTCTCGAGTCGCCAAGAGGCAATAAACACCGTAAGACAACGATGAAAGATCCCACTTCTGTAAGATCGGCTTCTTTAAACTTCATAGACTGAACTGCTGAGTGTTACAGACGAATATAACTCTCCACTTACTTACAGTAATAACCAAAATAAAACTATTATATACGATCTACCGGAGTGCAAATTCAAAATACTTGAAAAACATCACTAAACATCCCGCGTGACAACTTCAATTCGACAAGGAAACTTGGTCAATCCACTCACGCCTTGTCAACACAGTCATGCTCACTTAAAGAGAGTTCTCCTTGAATACAACAGTTCAAAACTTTGATGATAACAACACTGACATCACCGGAACGTCGTCCGTGCTGCAGATTTCGACTACTTCTGCTTGTTTCTCGATGAACTTGGGAAACTGGATTCTCCGAAGCCCTAATAGTACCGCAGCTGCTCGGTAGATGGTAGCCGTAGCAGCAGAACGAATTCCCCTCTCATTTCGTTACCGAGATATCCTTCAGAGGGCGCTTCGATTTATTTTCGTCCATGAGTAATCTATCTAATCTATCAAACACAAATGGAACGAACAGATGAAGATTAAATTGCGCGTAAAATTCATAGAGATGAAAGTGAATTTGCTAGTGAATTAGAGTAAACAAGATCTCGATGCTTCAGTCATTCATATGTTAACCACTATTAATTAGTTTCCTTTAATTTATTCGATATGGAACCTAGTCAAGACCAAGGCAAATCAGACTCTGAGAAAAATAAGAGCGGTGGGAGTAACCAGATCGCTTACAAAAACACAGCGGAGTACATAAATGCTTTAGAGAAATGGCTTCAAGAGGCTTACATGTGGCAGTGTGTGTCGGCATGGTTCCCATATATGCTTATGAGTCAACAGTTGTCCGGAGCTACATTGACAGTTGGTAGTCGCGGAGAAAACCCCTTCGGATCTTTTGACCCTAACAACGGCTTGTTCTCATTCTCTCCTAACATAAACCCTCCATCTTCGACTCAAACCTCAAGGGACGGTAGCAATTCAGCCTTTCGAAGTGTGGGGTCTGCAGCTACGAGGAGACCCGAAGACCAAGGTTTGATTTAATGAGTAGACATACGTGATGGGGAGCATGCATTAGAGGTCTATTAACATGTGGAAATGTTCCGTGAAAAATATGCATAACGTCTTCATCTTTTAGTTGGCGGTGTCATCTACAAAATACCATCTTTGTGGAAGAGGTGCGTTGCAGAATTCCTCGATTTTCTCCTCCTCTTCTCTGCCAAGTTAATGATTACGTTCATTGCTGTTGATTTCTTAGATGTCATGTAAGTATTAAACGGAGTTGGTTTTCGGAAGCAATCCTGTGTAATACGTTTACTAGACGAAGGAATCAAATCCTTGAACTGGCATAGAATATTATTCAGCAGACATATGGTAGGTGCTTATTAGGAATGTTTGAAATATAAATTGCCACATTTGCCAATACTGGAAGCAATATGAGAGAGGACTGTTAAAGCATTAAAGGGGAAAAGTAAGAATGTCATTGTTTCTTACATCTTACAGCTATATCTTGAAATTTTGTCTGGGAAAATAAGTTTTGCATTTTATCTGGGAAAATGGCACTAGATAACGACTTCAGTTATTGACAGCATCACTATGGTATACATGTTAATGAGTGTATCTTTTGTAGCTCTTTTGTACAATAGCTCTAAGCACTCAATGAATTATTATCTTTGATGGATGATAAACCTATTGCATGTAGGAAAACATGTTTGGTATGCAAAAATCAGAAATATCCCTGCTATTTCATCTTCACTTAAAAAATTAACCTCCATAGCAAATAAATTATGGATTCTGTGTTGACAACTAATGTATATTTACGTCTTAATGCAACAGCATTGACATTGACATAATAAAATAATGGTATTTGCATGTCACATCTCGGTCCAATTCTATTTTTGATTTTCATAAATGATATTGGGACTGTAATCAAACCAACTAACTATCTTATGTATGCTGATGACATAAAATTATTTCATACCATAGACTCACATTCAGATGTTCTTGCACTTCAAAGATGTTTGACTAATGTCTCTGAGTGGTGCAGAGTAAATGCTTTGCACTTAAATATTAGTAAATGTAATGTTTTAACCTTTTGTAAATCTAAGACTCCTGTATTTATTGACTATTCTCTGTCTGGACAAAATCATGTAAGAGTGAACCAGAAACTTGACTTGGGTGTATTCTTTGACTCTAACTTAACTTTCAACAGACACATTGATGCTTCAATTACTAAAGCCTACAAAACTCTTGGCTTCATTTATCGTAACTGCAGAGACTTTAACAATATGTCTTGTTACAGACTTCTGTATTTAACCCTAGTCAGACCAATTCTAGAATATTGTTCTATAGTCTGGTCCGCATTTTATGATAAGTATGACCTAGGCCTAGAGAGGGTCCAAAATAAATTCCTAAGATTTGTGGCATTTAAGGCTGGAATTGAAAGGGTTAGAGGAGAATACAATAAGATTTTGAAACTACTCAATATCCACACCCTCTCTGTACGTAGAAAACAAATGGGGATCATATTTTTACACTCTCTATTAAATAATAATATCAAGTGTTCTTATCTTTTATCCTTAATTAATTTAAGGGTTCCAACTGTTCACTCGAGATCTCATTACCTGTTTCACATTCCATACGTATGCACGAACTATATGTATCATCTACCAATTTTCCGTATAATGAGAGATTATAACAGTATTTGTAAATCTACAGATATTTTTCATTTATCACATAATGCATTCAAAAATTTTGTCCATCAAAATGTGTAATTTTTCATTTACTAACAAATATATCTTGCTATTGTATTTGTATCATCTGGTTATGTATGGTATTTTATATTTATATTATTTTAATAATTGTCTGATTATTGTATTGTAAAATATATTTGATTGTATTGCTAAAGTTTCTATTCCTATTTTCTATATACTCTTTTTGAATTTAGTTTTGATTTGTTTTTGTGTGCTTTTTATTTTTGACAACCAAATTATGGGTTGTGTATTTGCTGTGCTAATTTACTTAATAATTGTACTGTTCATTCACTTAGTCATTGTACTGTATCATGCAAAAGGGCTCTGCCCGTAAAATAAATATTATTATTATTATTTCACTCTATGATTTGCCTCCACATTGTCCTTAATCCTGTCTTAAGTTGTTAATATTTGTCAAATACGGCAGTAACCATTGCTGCAAAAGGTTTGCCATCCTTAATCTATAAAATCTACTGTTTTCCATATTGCGTTAGTGTATATAGAGTGTAAGTATTTCTCGAGAGATATCATTAAAGTTCCTTATTGTGATTTATACTTTTTGCAGAGACTTAGATAAGTACGACTTGGAAAGTTTACAGCAGAATGAAGACTTTGATTACCAGATGGCTCTAGACATGATATCAGAGCTCTTTGTCCTTGAGCTTGTCCATAATATTGTGGCTTGTATTTTTGAGGTAAGCATCTCTGTATTGTATTTTTTAAAGTCGTAGTTGAAAGCCATGTTAATCCCATTCGTTTCATTTTTGCTTTGAAAACATGCAATTCTTGTACAATATTTGTTCTTATGCTGATTTATGTGTATAAAAGATTAATAAACATGGAACTAGCTAGGGCTATCATGTATTATGTATCACATAATCTGTTTTCAAGCTAGTTTAGTTTAAATCTTTTCTTATTTCCGAACATTTCCATGTCAGGTTTCCCACGTGCTCTAAAAAATCACTAAGGATGCTCCAAAATTATTTTGATGTGCACAGTGTGTACAAACATCGCTTTAATTGGAATTGGGTTTAGTTTTTCCTGGGAAAACTAAATTTGCATCTATGCCGTTGAATCCATGACATTGTCTAACATGAAACACCATGCTTTTCCTTCCTTTTAAGGAAGTATGTCATATTGTGAAATTAAGAGTTCATATTGAATCATGTGTGTTTTATTTTTTTATTCAACTGTTATTTCTTTGTTTGATTTCCGTTAGTAAATGCTTAAAGGCTCTTTCATGCATTTTAATTGAAAATCTTTTCAATTTCTCTCACTTTTTCATCTTCAGTATTTGTTAACAATTGCAGTTGCAAACATCACCAATGCAATTTTAAAGGAATGTTGACAGTTGACCAGAACACTTATTTGCTTTTCAAAAAATCAGATTAATAAGGACATAATTTTTAAATTTGGAGTTATTAACTAATTGTCTAATAATTTTCCATCATAGGCCAACATTTTGAGATTAATTTTATTAATAAAGATCTGAATAAACAGGCATGTTAGCACAACCAGTACTCTTTACAGATGATGGTACACATTCAATGGCTTCTTCCAAGCTTCTTTTCCCTACTAATATCCTTCATTGCTGTTAATTTATTATTTAATTTATTGTCAGTCTTTCATCAATTATTTCATCACAGTATTACTGTTATGCATTACAAAACTATAATCAGCAAATGAATTCATCAATTCAAATCAGTTTCTGATGAAAATAAATATTTTTATCATTAAAAATTGTATTTGAAATCATCTTAACATAACACTTCAAGGATAAGGACATTCTTGTCAAGATAAATACACCTTTCCTAGTTTATGTTGGTCATTAGAATATTTTTTGGTATAAGTATACAATCAAACCAGAACCAAACAAAGAAAATCCAAAGTTTGCTGAAAATGCAAATCACACCTGAACAAGAAAATATTTACAATTCTGAATTTCAGACAAATTAAACACTTTTCTTAGCAGATGAAATGAGCTATTCAAATTAAAATGAAGCTTCTCTAGCGAGATATGGTGGAATTCCATTACAAATGAAATAATAACTACAACTTGTACTTTTCCACAAATATATTTTGGTTAGAAACCAATGGTTTCGAACTCAAAAAGTTTGAAACCATTGGTTGCTAACCAAAATATATTTGTGGAAAAGTACAAGTTGTAGTTATTATATCACTATTCAAATTAATCCTCGTGGAATGCAGGAATTTTTTTTGAATTGTGTGTCAAATCACTAGCTATTAAATGCTAGATTCATATTGGGGCATGATTCATCTAGAGATGACAGTGTAAGTGAAATGTTAACAGAATTGGGTTGGGTTCCATTAAAAAAGGTAAAGTAAACAGAATGGTGGGATTGCGTCAAGCTGACATGGGTAAACCAGACTGGAAGGTCATTCAAAATAGGATGACCTGTCCAAATTTCATTGGTAAAAATGATCATTCCTGAAAATGTAGACAGAGCTACCTAAAAAGGATCTTGGCAAATATATTTCTAAAACAGATTGGTAAAAGAATGAAACGAAGATATTCTTAACCCCTTCCATAGAGCATATGAAATATTTAGATGAAGGATACTTGTGATAAAAATTCATATTGTTAATTGTAATGTTTTATGTTTTGGAATGTTTATATGTTTTTAATTTGGTGGTTCTTTCTACGTCCTCTTCCTATTAATTTATAATTCCCTACGTCTACCTCCTGTGGGACGTTTTCGAGGGGTTTTCCCTCCCAATTTTGGGTGAATGCCAGAAAGAGTTATGTAATGTTTAGTCCCGTCTGTATAGTTTATATGGAATAGTTTATAGTTTTAATTGTCCACTAGTGATGAGATATTTGTGAATAAATAAATGAATAAAAGATGCTAAATATCTGCATTTACGTTGCAGGCCATGTGCATATGCAGAGGAAGTGCCGGTAGACCTGGAGGGGCGACTCCAGGGAAAAGTATAATGGGTCTTCGAGTTGTTCTGAGTGAACATATAGTTGCTGTAAATAACAGTGATCTACCTCCGCCCATTCGCAGGGAAGGTGTCTTTGTGAGGGTGATTCCTGGAGGAGATCTGGGCTTTTGGTGGGCATTGTGCCGTTCATTCGTGAAGAACTTTTTCCTTGCCTTTTTCTTCCCTGTTTGTGTCACCATGTTCTTCTCAACATATAATCGCACCGCCTACGATAACATTTCTCATTCAATTGTTGTCGAAGAAGTGCCGAGGCATCAAACCTGAAGATTTTCATTCTATTCATTAAATGAATGTGACTGCATTTCTATAAAATTAATGTTTTTATATGAATGCATCTATTTCCTATTCAAAGATAATCAGAGGAATATTACATACTGTAAGCTGTTTTTGTGATACTATAGATAATCTATTGTAAATATGCATGTATATGTTTATGAAATAATCAAATAGATCTAATCATGCGCTGAATTTGCCCTTTATTTCCATCAGCTCCATTCCTTTGATTGATTTAGGTTGTAAATCATGTGGCATCTGATACAGGCGGTTCTTATTTGGACCTGAGTTGAGTAGTTGTGATAATGTTTAGAGAACAGATTACCTAAAATTTGTTGTTTTAGTCAGAGGATTGATGTAATCCATATGACACAATTTATGCTGGTTCAACAATATGAAAACTTATACCAACAATGCAGTCTTTCGAAATATGATGCATCTTATATAAAACCCTTCATTTATTTGGTTGTTTGTAAAATGGGCTGGATTCAGAAGAAAAGGGGCCCTAGACCAAATATGGAAACCTGCTCCCTTCAGGCCAAAACGGTCATTCCTTGCATCCCTATTGTCACTTTCTGAAACGAATTTCAATACATTTGTTTCCCAGTCGTCCTAACACCACCAAGTGAGAAACTCAGTCTATAATATTCTCCCTTAATTCACTCAGCAAACTGTTTAATTTCCTCTTGTACAATTTTGATATTACAATATTTTATTGTTGGCACTCGCCAAGCAAGAGAGCCCTTATGCTTTTGCATGTGGCCTATCCTGTGCTGCCAAAAAGGAAATGTGGCCTTCCAATGAAAAAAAAAAAAAGATTCCTTACCCCTGCTATAGACTATGCCAAATG
This sequence comes from Ladona fulva, assembly GCA_000376725.2. NCBI lineage: Eukaryota > Metazoa > Arthropoda > Insecta > Odonata > Libellulidae > Ladona > Ladona fulva. Next base: position 1,235,894 of record KZ308254.1, on the reverse strand, counting down.
TTGAGGCAGTTCACAATTATCAATTCATGAAACTATAGGAGGATGGAAAAGTGCTTTAAACAAAATTGAGATAACAATAGCATAAAGTTTCATTGTAGAATACTGTATTGTTGTAACAATCTATAATTATTAACATTGACAATAATGATCTTGTGTTTCCTGCTGAATTTTATGAAGACTCCTTAGGTTTCTAACTGGAAATTTTTGATGAAATTCTGGAGGATTATGTACTTATTGTACAATATTGCCGCATTTAGACTCTAAGTCAGTTGGTGACACTAAATGTCAGAACAATGCACCTCTAACAAAAGCAGTGTTCTACATGTACAACCACAGAACGTTAGTATTTAACCACCTTAGCTACAATTGTTTGCAAACTACTAGCCAAGTATTCCTTTGGCCTTATTGTTTTTGATCTTTGAATTTTCTCAATATGAATTTGAAATGCACTTACAAATGATAAAATAAAATGCAGAAGTTCCTTACTGCTGGTAGAGAAGACCATCTAATGACAGCGCCCTTGGTAATAATATTTTTAATCTCAAGAAAAGAAAAAAATTGGGAAATATCTCTGTACACATTAGCAGCACTTCTTAACCCTTTGAGTAGTTCAAACGTTCATGTACGTCGTCGGGCCTCCTGACCATCTGGAGTAAGATCGTTAAAAAATATTAAAAAATACTATAAGTGTATGTTAAACATGTTTACATAGATAAATAAGACCAAAACATGATTTAAGCCAATAATACTGAAACGACCTAATTTAATTTTTTTGAAAAAAACTCACTCATGGGGGTTTGCCTGCATGAAAAAAACTCACTTCACAAACTGGTTTCAAGTTCATCTTAAATATAAATAAATGAATTTATCCAAAACTTATCTCTTAAAGATAGTTTATCATCAAGTATATTTCCATTGTCAAATTGCATTTTGCAATCATTTAAAAGTTGTTCAGATTGTACCTTATAACAGCATGTGTAAAGCAAATGACAGCATCAAAAGTATCATAAACCTTGACTGAAGGTTGCCAAGAATTGGAGACCCTAGTTTCAGCTTTTTAATTCTATAGGTAAATCCAGCTCTCGGGTTGTAAATTGTCATTTTATGATTACTAATTATAAAGTAAGCTATATATTATACAAATAGCAATGCTTACAGTTTAATAAGACAAGTTGCAAGTAGTATCTTTAGCTAATTAATTTTGATAATGAATGCATAGCTTGCAAAGTATGGTGAGTGCAAAATTGTAATAGTTTTATTTAGGCTAGGCAATCTGATTCTTTTTTGTAATTAAAAAGTCTCTCTTCCCCAGAAAGTTGGTTTTTATAGCTCTGTATAAAGTGTTGTAGAATCTTTATATTTGGCTTTGTTACACTCACTGGTGGGATTCAAAATTCTTAGGATCAGTTTCTTTATCTACTCATCCTTACAGAGTATGCAACCACACACTGTCGTCTTAAGGACATTCATTTTCCTTTATTATTCTTATTTAAAAATTTATTCACAAAGCTTAAGATGAAAAAAGAATGAAGTATCTCTTGAACATTGAAGTTATTTCTCATTGTATCAAGCAGATTGCAATACCACTGTGTGCATTGTTATACAAATGTAGTAAAAGATATATTAAGACCTGTTTGATGAACTTGGTAGGTTCTGAATGAAATGTAAATGATCAGGTGTTACTTTGAGGAAAGCCATGGTAGTTGAAAAAAAGAAAAGTGTTAGAAGGAACTATTGAAACCTGCCATAAGCAGTCTTGATTTGTTCCATTTTCCAAATTCGATTAATACCAATAGGACATTCTCCGAATTAGAATTTTCCTCACAATTCATTAAGAAATGCTACAATTCGTGCCTATATTTGGATCTTTAAACAATAGCAAGATTCATGATAAAAAGAAGACAATACAAGAATAACATGTGTAAATACTCACTGGTAGGTAGGTTATGAGCTACAAGCGATGAAGAATGTTTAAATGAAAAGCTCCTCTAACTTTTGGATGAGTAATTGCAGTCAGTAAGAGGGGATGAAATAAATTGAGAATGATAGTACCTTGGGTAAGTTATAATACTTTGGATACATTAAAAGAATTTACATATGTGATACCTTGGAGACAAGAATTTTGGTTACACATTGGTATAGGTTCAGCAAAGGGCTGTATATTTGAATGGCTTTCAGTATACAATAAAAGTTACCAATATATTTATATAATAAGATGAGAATAGCTAGAAGGAAGATGGGAATTGTTATGAGGTGGGGGTCATAGACATTAGATATTATGTATATTCAGTCCCAGGATAGCCAAGATGATATCATGGACTGATCTATGTTGATGATGGTCCTGGGTTTGATTCTTGGTGAGAACCCACCTGCAGATTACTGTAGCTGTTGAAGCACATTCATAAGGTATTGTGCATACCCAAAGCTACATTGGCTGAACAGAAACCATGAGAAATATCGCAGAAATGGAAGATAAGATCTGCCATTTTAGATATTTTTTCATCCCTCAAACAATGCAGGGCAGTACAAAGGTAGGAAAATAGGCTGAATGGTACATGCATCCACTGGCAGGATACATATGAAGATGTGGATCCAGTTGCTGAAGCAAAACCAAATAGTTGAGTCAAAAAGTTGGTGAAAGGGATAGACTGTCATCTGGATAGGTCAACAGAATCTTTTGTTATCCAGGGTAACATTGCAGTGTAAAAAGAAGTTTGAGTAAAGATGTAGCAATTCTGTAGAGCAAGAAGTACGTTGCAAAGTAAAAACAAAAAATATGAGCAAAAGATGAAATAAACTGAATGAAACAAACCAATAGAGTGCAAGATATGCTTTGTGAAGCAAAGGGGTAATAATTACGACAAAATGGAACAAGGAAATGTTAAGGTGTGGGGCTTAAGAAAATAAATTCTACAACTATGTGCAGAATTCCATAGGAAAAAAATATTCAACTAAAGAGGAGTAAATGTCTATGAGGAAGAAAATAACCAATTTCAACCAAATAATCCTTTGCTATCCATTATATTCCAGTCTTACCACTCCATCTTGTCTTCAGTTATCCTATCTTCATTCAGCTGATGAAGTCCATATGTAACTAAACTGATCATTTCACTACAGTATGAATGGGTGAAGGATCTACTTACCTGCACGTTTATTTCAGTCTCTAAGCTTATTTCTTCATCGGCAGAAATAGCATCCTATCACAATTTTTCACTGGTTACAATAATAAATCTCAGGAAACCTTATAGCTAAGGAATTCCTTGAACCTTGGTAATTCATCATGCCATAGCTTCAATCACTCACCTTGTATAACTGATCATTGAATCCCTTTGAAGAATGTATGATGCAAAATATTTCAATGTACTCAAAAAAATTTTCAAATTGATATATTGAAAAGTAGGTACACAAAGTTGAAAATAAACTGTTAATAGCTTTAAATCTGAGCATTTTNAATAAGACCAAAACATGATTTAAGCCAATAAAACTGAAACGACCTAATTTAATTTTTTTGTAAAAAACTCACTCATGGGGGTTTGCCTGCATGAAAAAAACTCACTTCACAAACTGGTTTCAAGTTCATCTTAAATATAAATAAATGAATTTATCCAAAACTTATCTCTTAAAGATAGTTTATCATCAAGTATATTTCCATTGTCAAATTGCATTTTGCAATCATTTAAAAGTTGTTCAGATTGTACCTTATAACAGCATGTGTAAAGCAAATGACAGCATCAAAAGTATCATAAACCTTGACTGAAGGTTGCCAAGAATTGGAGACCCTAGTTTCAGCTTTTTAATTCTATAGGTAAATCCAGCTCTCGGGTTGTAAATTGTCATTTTATGATTACTAATTATAAAGTAAGCTATATATTATACAAATAGCAATGCTTACAGTTTAATAAGACAAGTTGCAAGTAGTATCTTTAGCTAATTAATTTTGATAATGAATGCATAGCTTGCAAAGTATGGTGAGTGCAAAATTGTAATAGTTTTATTTAGGCTAGGCAATCTGATTCTTTTTTGTAATTAAAAAGTCTCTCTTCCCCAGAAAGTTGGTTTTTATAGCTCTGTATAAAGTGTTGTAGAATCTTTATATTTGGCTTTGTTACACTCACTGGTGGGATTCAAAATTCTTAGGATCAGTTTCTTTATCTACTCATCCTTACAGAGTATGCAACCACACACTGTCGTCTTAAGGACATTCATTTTCCTTTATTATTCTTATTTAAAAATTTATTCACAAAGCTTAAGATGAAAAAAGAATGAAGTATCTCTTGAACATTGAAGTTATTTCTCATTGTAACAAGCAGATTGCAATACCACTGTGTGCATTGTTATACAAATATAGTAAAAGATATATTAAGACCTGTTTGATGAACTTGGTAGGTTCTGAATGAAATGTAAATGATCAGGTGTTACTTTGAGGAAAGCCATGGTAGTTGAAAAAAAGAAAAGTGTTAGAAGGAACTATTGAAACCTGCCATAAGCAGTCTTGATTTGTTCCATTTTCCAAATCCAATTAATACCAATAGGACATTCTCCGAATTAGAATTTTCCTCACAATTCATTAAGAAATGCTACAATTCATGCCTAGATTTGGATCTTCAAACAATACCAAGATTCATGATAAAAAGAAGACAATACAAGAATAACATGTGTAAATACTCACTGGTAGGTAGGTTATGAGCTACAAGCGATGAAGAATGTTTAAATGAAAAGCTCCTCTAACTTTTGGATGAGTAATTGCAGTCAGTAAGAGGGGATGAAATAAATTGAGAATGATAGTACCTTGGGTAAGTTATAATACTTTGGATACATTAAAAGAATTTACATATGTGATACCTTGGAGACAAGAATTTTGGTTACACATTGGTATAGGTTCAGCAAAGGGCTGTATATTTGAATGGCTTTCAGTATACAATAAAAGTTACCAATATATTTATATAATAAGATGAGAATAGCTAGAAGGAAGATGGGAATTGTTATGAGGTGGGGGTCATAGACATTAGATATTATGTATATTCAGTCCCAGGATAGCCAAGATGATATCATGGACTGATCTGTGTTGATGATGGTCCTGGGTTTGATTCTTGGTGAGAACCCACCTGCAGATTAAACTGAATCCAATTTAATTTGGAAACATTTTATCAGAAGAATTAATCCCTCGTCGTGTTATGGACTTTCGAACACTGTCCTTATCCATCAAACAGAGCCAGTCATCTACCAAGGTAAGCCCAGATGCTGATGTCTATGGGACCCCTTCTCCATCTCCACTGCCCATGTGAAAAGTAATAGTTAAGGAAGAAATTATGATATTTCGCAGAACAATATTTAATTGCCCTCTACAAAATATGTAGTATGAAGTTACCTTACAAAATAGGGCCCTCTCAAACAGGGAGCCCAGACACTAGGCATTCCCTCTAGGCCATACCTGCCACTAAGGCAAGTACACTCCAGATTTCTCCATTATACTGGGTCAACACCAAGGTATTCACCAGAAATCAAATACAGGATGGCTTTTAGTACGGATGGATGCATTACCTAATTAGCTCTCTAGGGTCCTTGACTATTTAAGGAGCAGTAGCCAATTCAGATCCAAGAAATAACATGAAGCTGTAATTCATAGCATATATGATGGTAAGCAGTTATTACTTAGAACCCTCTGGAAATATGGCAATTGACACAGGAGTCTGTTGCTACAGTAGTATTAATACCTTATGCAGAACCTTTTCTTGTATTTTGATGGTCTAAACCAAGATCAAAGCCTCAGCCATGCTATCTTCCATAGTTCTTAAATAAATTATTCAATGGAAAGGATCCTGGGATATATTTTTCATTAATAAAATAACGTTGAAGATTTATATTTTTATTTGTCCACAGATCAATTTACAAATCAGCAATTTCAGCCATATAAATTTCTAGATTATTTTTTTACAGCTATTGCAACCATTAGGACGTAGAGAAAAACATTACTTTCTTATATGAAGTGTGATTTATCATATAAAATTTCCTTTCTAAAAACAGCAAATATTAACAGAGTACTGCTCTATTTAATGTAAAATACAAAAGGAAAGGAGCAAGAAGTAGTAAAAATTCTTTCACAAACGTAAAAGTTGTAAAGTCTGCCATTGTAGAAACCATTACTACTACAGAGAGGAAAGGTTCGAAGCAGAGAAAATGTAATTCTTATTAAAGGATATGGCACACTCAGAATTATTCATGTACATTTTCTTTACAGATACTAGAAAGTGTTATTTAAGTTAATGTTACATGGGCAAAAAGGTTTAAATAAGAGTACGTGATACATAGCAAAAGAAAAACAAATTTCTTTTAGGGTTTTTTAATTACAACAATGTGAATATAACTTTCATTATAACACATTTCCATCAAGCATTAATTCATGGAATTGTTGCAATGTAAATTTACAAAAGTTTCCTTCTTTAAAGGAAACACTATACATAGAGAATCTTGCCCCAGTGGGAAAAATATTACAGAGATTCCTATTCTGTGGACATATGGCATTTTATCATAAAAATATAAAAGAAAATCGAATCTTAGAAATAAACTTTCCAAACTTTTGTTACTCTCTTCATGACTCATGGACAAACAGCAGTGTAACTATGCAAATATGAATGATGATGATTTAAGGAATGAAAACAATCTCGTTAGCATTCATGTGATAAAGATAATTATTGTGATAAGTACACTATCATTGTGAATCAACCACAAATATTTTCACAGCCATTATGACAGTTTTTTTGTTACACTGCTGGTAAGGCACTGCCTCAAAACTTGAGCACACTCGTCAAACTTCCATTTTGTGTTCCTTCCAAACTTAGGCAGACTCTTGACTCCTTGAATAATCATTTGAGAGTACAGAACCACTTACATTTCACTTGAAATAAAACAATTTCCCTCACTGAAGAAGGGATACACAAAAGCCAGGTGTTAAACATGAGCCTCACATCCACTGTCCACAAAATCCTTAACCAAATGGACCATTTTCGATGGAAAAATCCTTCGGTTGTCATGAAAAAGAAAAGAAAAATCAATTTTATGTCAAAAGAGTCAAGAGAAATTAATTGGTTAGACAAGTATAATTCTGAAGAGTTAGCTCAAAAACGCACATTAAATATTTGATTGAAAACTGATTGACATTGACAATTTGTTTTAATTACCTAGAGATGTTATTGATGTACAGGAGGGCAGGTGGAATAGAGACTTCATTTTGGTTCCTTCTCATGGCAGTGATTATTCTTTGGGCTGCCTCTTCAGGGGATACGATTCCTAACAAATTAGGGAACCTGAAAATTAAATGAAAATTAACTTATAACTTTATGCCAACCAAACCCTGTGTTTATGTTTAAACTAAAAAAAATAGTACTCAAACATTTTCTTTACTTATATGACAATAACAATAATTTATAACTTCTAGAGATTTGTACACCAAACAAAGGATTTTTCACTGTACAAACAGAATCTGATGACGAACAATACTGTTTCAGCTGTGATTTGGTAGAATTCCTTCGTTATGTATGGCAAATTCTATATTGACTTTACTTAAACTCTGGTTTCATTGCTGTGTGGCATCATCTGGTACACTGAGACATTACACTGCAATGAAACTGGTTGATGGGTCAAGTTAATGAGGAATTTACCATAGAATTTCATTTCATCATTTACCTAAAGAATGCGAAGGTATACAAATGCTTTTACTACACATGCACAATAAATTGAAATAGAATGCCTGCATGAATTTTAAACGCAAAATTAGACTTACATGACACAAGAGTTTATCCATAGAACAGAAACAATTTAAAAGTAGATTTCTTTATTTTCTTTTGAATGTAGTTGTAGTCCTTAGTATAACATCTCTTTGAGAGATATTGCTCAACAACATGGTATTTACAATGGGTGATGCATGGTCAGCCATTCATGGTCTCCCACGTCACCTTATTTGGCTTTCTTGGGAGTCAACCCTCCACCTCTTAATTCACATAGCTACCCAAGTTCATCATGATGCTGGCTGGACACTGATAAATGTGTGACTCCTTCATCCACCAAGAGTTGAACTCTGGACCATTTTCACTTAAGGCATATATGCTAGCAACATGGCTATCCAGGGGCCCTTTCTTTATGGTATAGATATACTATTTTCTATTTTTTAGGCCAATGGCACTAGATTTGTTAATGTGCAACCTATACACAAATGCTAAGTAGTGACACAATGAGTGTTTAAGATTAAGGATATCATAATTATGCTTTACATAAATCTAATTTAGGTTACCTTTTAAGAATGAGACAATTTTTTCTTTATTCTCCTTTGAAATTCACTATGCATAATGAAGGTGAACTTAAACACATATTCAGAAGTATGTACATTCAAAACAATCACACAATTATACTTTAGGATAAGCAAGGTGATAATATCTCAGGTTACTGATGCTACCCCACAGTTTCTTGTCTTGGCATGCTTCTTTTATTTCAGATACTTTTGCTCTGCTTTGAAGATTTTACCGAGCTCTGACTCTGAAAAGTCACAACCTCCAATTCAAAATCAGCTCCAGAACTGAATCTGGCTCCAATACTATCAAATTAACATTTTAGCAAATTTATAGGACCTCTGATGAATGACAGAGAGTACTTTACAACCATTGTCTAGTGCCACGTGAGTTTTGACAAGTTGCAATACTTTGTTTACATTGTATGCATAGCACCAGTGACAGTGAGTAATAGAGAAAGGAATTATGAAAGATTGTTGCATGCAGATAGAGATACTTTTTACCACATGCAAACAATTTATTTGCATTTGCAACACACTTAGACCCACATTATACACTGAAGTTTCTTAGCAAAGCTGTGAAGGAGCAGGTGGAATCCCAATTATTGTATTGGCTTCATAACTACGACTCAACTGAATTTGACATGGAAATTAAGAGAGAGGATTGTGATTCTCCATTAAATAAAAGATCGAGAATTAATTAATGATGAGCACTCCATTCATTAAGTTCTCAGTCTCATAACCATCAAAATAGGCCGGTCAGCATCCAATCTTGTCTGTACAATATTCTCATGGACTGGGGGTAGCAAAGTCATCCATGGAGGGAACTTTTAAATGAATACAATAAAGGAAAAAGTCTCAATTGGAAAGAAGATCTTTGGTGTGGTAGAAATTGAACAAAAAATTCAAGGTATTTAAGCCAGTGCAGAAATTTTTATCAGCTCTACCAGGGATCATTCCCAGTGAACAACTCTTCAGTGGAGCTGAAATAATTTATAACTAAGAAATTGATTGGGTGGGGACAAAGCATCCAAATTTTTCTTTGTAAAATATAATTTACCAATTTAAAATTTTGACTATCAGTTTTTAATTTTGTCATATAAAAAATTGTCTTTTTCTCACTTTGCAAATAAAAATAGTTTTCAGCAAATTTTAGATTTTTCTACTATCTAAACTAAACTTTCAGAGTAAAAATTTTTACAAGCCTTCATCTACATAAATACATTAACAATCATGCCCAAATGAGGATTCAAACCCTGGACATCAGGATTGCTAGGGAATTGCACTAATCTCTAAGCCACCAAGGCTAGCAATTGATAAGATGAAAGCAGGAGACAGAAAAATATTTGGAGAACAGACTGACATAGAGAAAGGATTCTACTGGAAAATGAAGACATAGGCCCAAGATAGAAATTTTATCTGAAATATTCTATTCAATTACAGAAATCCAGTGAGAGAAAATGCCCTAAATATGTAAGATTACTCTATATATAATAAAAATATGAGCCCCAGGATAAAAGAGAGGGTAACATTCACCTTAGGTTCTTGGTTCAATTCTCAATGAGAATCCACATCAGTATTCAACCAGCAAAATGATGAATGTGGGTAGCTACCTAAATTAAAAGGAGCAGGTTTGGTCTATAAAAGCCAATCCAATGGCATAGAAATCAATGCACCAACCATGTGTCATCCACTGTAAATGCTGCCTGGCTAGGTCATATCCCTCTTAGGGACACTGTGCCATGGACTTACTTTATCTTCACATATTGCATGTGGATCATAAGTTTACCCGTGTTTTTCATGCTATCTGTTACAGACAGATCACGAGATAACTGGTGTTTTCTGTACACCATCTCTCAATGACATCTGCTATAATCTATTTCAACTACTTTGTCTATTTTGTTGTTTAAATTGGTAATAAATGAGTTAAACTCACTTTCAGTCACCTTTGCGAATGTTTCACCGAAAGTTTATAATAAATGTTACAAAAAATGATGAGTAGTAAGCTCATTAAGATTTGACTGCATAAAAATACCTGGCCTCTGGGGTAAGCTGGAAAAAAATGTCTGGTCTATAATGTGTTAATCAAGAGGTAGTGAGTCCAGTCAAATTCAGACCTGAGTAGACTGCATTGGTATCTATGCACCAACCATGTGTCTCAATATTTATGCCATCTGGCTATTGTAGTTTTGCTTGACTGAAACAAAGGGTTTACTTTATAAGAAAATATGAACGATAAGTGGAAATAATTTTACCTAAGTTTTGGTTTCTGGACAAGTCCAGTTCCCACAATAAATGGGAAGATAGTAGTGAACTTGATATTTTGCCCTCTTCCTCCTTCCCTCAGCTCTTCAGACATGGCCTCCATCAAACCACGGACAGCATACTTTGAGGCACAATATGGTACAAGATTTGACAGACCACAAATTCCAGCCATAGATGAAAGTGCCACAATGTGTCCATGATTGTTCTCAATCATTGATGGAAGGAAGGCCTCAAACATCTGAAAAATGTACACAAATAAATTTGAAGAACACTGAAAGAATGTTATGAGGATTCATTAACAATCTGATATGCACAACCAGTAAATTTAAATATGATAATGCTTCACAGTTTTTATAGACAATTTGGTAGCTAAAACTGCAGTTAATATTCTTGAATGTCACTATGAATCATAATTTTATTAGCCTGATTGTGGAGATCCATGTAAAACCTGGCATAAAGCCATCATAGCAGAATTGCATAAGATATATGATACATTCCCTAATAAGCCATAATTATAGACTAAGAAAACGAGAAAACAGAAATGAATTGGATTTTTTTATGATTAATGATGATTAGTTATTTGAATAAGCACGATTTTAATTAGGAGGAAAAACACAATTCAAAGTACATTTTCATGAATGATAAACAGAATAAATAGATATGCAACTTAAACCAATGATAAATTAAAAGTGGATTTTAGCAAATGGATTGAAGGGTTATTAAATTACATTAAATATCATACATGAAAGAGCTACCTCTTATTATTTTGAATTTGAATTTGTACATAAATTTCATTAACCATGATGCATTTGATAGAAATATTGAAAAATAAAAATAAACTCATCATAAAATTTAATTCTATCTGAAAAATTATCAATACTCAGATCAAAAAAATGTCTCGATAAAATTTCAGACTTTCACAAGAATTCAACAAACATGGAATTGACATCTGTTCAGAAGTTTAAATAGAAGCATTACTAAATATATAAACCGGTTATCCAATATAACTACTGAATATATATATTTTTAAAAGAATTTCTCCATTTTAGAAAAGGAGTGCTCCATGTTTTTTAACATAAAACACAGATCATATAAAATACAATCAGTCTGATTAATATCGGTGCTTTGCTTAGAAACAATGGCTATATTTTTAGGTTTTACATTGTAATCATGATCATGAGAGATAGCAAAACCTGACGCTACTAGGAGCCACAGCTTGTGAAAATGGATTTGGAAACAGAAAAAAATGAATTCCAAATTGTAATATTGATATCATTTTTACATTTGCATAAGTATAGTATTACGTTCTTGTTATTATTTTCTTATTATACACTTATCACAGAAGCATAAATTTGAAATTAAATAAATAATAGATACATAATTTTTTCAAGATAGATAATAGTAAAAGAATTTATCTAAAGATATTAAAACGGCATCTAGCTAATTAACCCATGCTTGGCATTAACTAATAAATTTTCCTTAACAACAAACCAATTTTAAAAATGTTGATACTTACCCAGATATGAGCCATCACATTAATTCTAAAGAGGCGCTCAACCTCCTGCTGACCGTGAGATAAAAAGGGCTTGCAAGGCATTATTCCTGCATTATTCACCATTACAGTCACATTGCCAACTTCATTCTTGACTTTAGCAGCCATCTTCATCACAGATTCGCGGTCAGACACATCGCATTCGTATGCATAGGCCTTTCTAGAAGAGTGATGAGCTCCATTCTGATGATTGGCATTTCTATTATGTTTCTCACGAGCACCAGTGAGATCAGCTATCATGGCCATCTGAAATCATTAGACACATTTTAGCAAAAACCAGTGGATGTGACTTAACTTACTAGGTATGATAGCCCATTAGGGTATTCAGAAATCACTTTAAAGACGGATGAGGACTTTGTTTTGATCACACATATGACCTGGAAAAAGACTAAGGAAGACTGGTACTACCATTAAAATGTTTGATTACTTTTTCAGTGCATATAGTTTATGATTTTCTAGAAAAGAATTATAACATGTTTGTCAGAACAAAATTAGCGTGTAACTTGTAAGACATTAAAAGAGACCAAAAATATGTGTTCTTGACTCCTAATGAAGGAAAACAAAGGAACCTTTTTCTCTGCCCTGAATACAAAAATTTGGGCAATGATATCCCATTGTTACAGTTACAAACCAGGGATTCCGTAATAAATCATTCCACCAATTATGATAACTTAAAGACAGTTTTCTAGAATGGTTTCCTTTAAGAGGACACAAACAGACATTTGAAATCAAAATTGTGATACAGATACCCTTATATTATAGAACTATAATTAGTTGATAGTTACGACAATTTTGCAAAAGACGGCTAAAACTCATATCATAGAAATCACTGTTAAAGCATCTCAGCATGATTCGATTTACAGAGAAAAACAGAAAACAAAACAAGGATATCTGATTAATACAAACATACATATGGAATATGGAAAAGTAATTATAATTTCTTCAGCAAAAACACTTTCATACAAAAAAGACTCTTTGATGGCTCCAAAAATATGTACTTAATCTAAAGATATTTCAGAGATATGTACTTATGTATAATATGTACTTACAGTTTCTGCATTTCCTGCTTTATCAATATCCAAACACACCACAGTCGCTCCCAGTAAAGCATATTTTTTGGCCAACTCCCTTCCGATCCCATGACCAGTTCCTGTAATCTGTTAGACATTGACATTTAATGCAATGTGGAAAAATTTACTCAAAAACAATTTTGAAACTTAATGACCACCACAATAAATTCAAAAATTATTGCTCAAAAAGTAGGTTCAATGAAAAGATACAATGACAAGCAAAGTTTCAACAAGAAATTACGATTTCTTGACTTACCAAAACTATTTCTCCTTCCACTGATTTTTCAGCAGGTGAAATTACAAGATGGTACATTGCTTCAAGTAACAGTAGGGCGGTTTTAATAACTAAGCTGATACAGTCCAGGACGAGGAGACATAAGGAATACAATTTTAGCAGCATACTCCCCTCTTTCCTGAAAGTAAATAACACCGTCAGTTAAGCAGAAATTCAGCGATGTAAACAATCCTTAAGGTTATTACACCGATTAAGCTTTTCAGATGAGTTATCTTAACAGTTCACCTTAATGGTAAATGAAATTTCTATCCAGTAGCAATATAAGTAACTTGAAACGATATGAATAACTCTACCACACAAGCATCACTGGGTTGCTTTACGGAATGTTGTTTCTAATACTTCAACTGTGACGGAGAGCCTCGTCCGCTAGCCTCCTCACTTTCTTCACGCCGTAAACGCTGAATGCCGACTGAAACAGAAAGTCTCTTCCAGGCTTTCTCTTTCGTTTTCTGTCACCGAAAGGTGTTAGCAACTTCATGCTCTATTCGCGTTCTTCCAACTTCACATGTTAACTATATATTCAGCGGGAAACCTTATATTTTAGCTAAAGTCCACAAAACATTTTACACACTAATTTTCATTGCTTACATCTGTAGAGCGGGAAAGTAATAGGCCAGCACCACAACATTTTGAATACCTCATACACATAGTTAACTCGGACAAGACATTTGAATCCCGATCTGGCGCCGCCAAAGAAAATTTAAGAATGAGGGGAGGTAATGAAGATAGTTTATCAGAAACAGCCTCAAGAGTTTATAAGATGTCCATAAAGGCGAGAATTTGACCATTTAAAATTGAATCATACGTTTGGTAAATAAATAAATTAAAATTCTCACGTAATTGAGTTGTGTACTCAAAAGTTTGTTCAGACAATGGAAAAAAACTCAATATCTAGATGAGGTATTGTTGAGAATTTTTAATTTAACTTTTGTGAAATTAATGGAAGATAACGGAAAGTGTGTTAACGAATATGAAAATTTAACAATTATTTCTTACGCCTTATGATAATTGTTTACGGTTTTTGTGAGTTATATTTAGACAAATTTATTTCCATGGTTTCATGAACAAATCTATAAACAGCAATGGCAAAATTTTACTGATGATTGAATATGACCACGATAAAATGGATGTTTACTTAGCAGGAAGGCTGAAACGAAAGCATGCCAAGTTGTTGGAACAACTCAAAAAGAAAACTAAGTTTTCAGAAAATGAACTGCTTACCCTAACCGTATTATTCTACAAGGTAAGTTATATCAAACATAATGCGTTACACCACAATCAGGCATACTACATCTTAAAATGATGGTAGTTTCATATCGGTCTTACTATAAAGCTACTTCAAGGTCTAATCGGAGCAAGTTTGCATGTATATATATTTACGCTAGGACTTCATTGATTGCTGTAAGACGAATTTGTCACTCAAATGTATCATATCAGAATAAGAACTTGGCTTTATTGATAGCTTCATTAGGAATTGGTTTCCGAATGATTAATCGTAGCTAAAAGTTAGTTGCAATTTCCAAGTATTCGACCTAAAAAGCAAACGGAAATCATTACTAATTATTCTAAAAGTATCAATCAAACTAAACCATCCAAATTCATAGTATTTAAAACATTTATTCATAATATCAATTTAGATCAGATAGAAATAGTTCTTAAGTTCCTGATTTCAGAGGTTAAATTAAATGAGATTAAGATCAACTTTACCTCCACTCGAATGGAAAATTAAGGAAATATTATTAGTAGTTAAATTAAGGAAAGATGTAGTGAAGCAGATAATACCCATAAAAATATTCTATTCGTTTTCAAATTTTCCCGATTACTATGATTTTGTGTAGTTATTAAGTTTCATAGGAACGTTTTGAGAGTTTAAATGATGAGCAAGCTTAATGAGTACCGATCAAAATAATTCCAACAGCATTACTACAAATCTTCGATTCTTAAATAGGGAAAGGACTTCTTGCAGTGCATGTTGCAATGAAAGATTCCAAGAAAGGCTAAAAAATTATACATTTAATTGATTACTCATTGTACTAGGTTTGCAATCTAATAAAAGATCGATGAAAAAATGTGTTTCTTAGGAAATATTTGTGAGCTCATTTTTTATTTTCTACTTTAAAACAGATAAACGAAATAGGCCCAATCAATCGCCGCCTTTTTCGAGTAATTCTTCACAACTGTTTGGATATTACGGACGCCACGCTGTTGGATCGAATTTTCATAGCCGTGGATACCTCCAGTGACAACTTTATAGACATGTCTGAATTCATATGTGGTCTGTCAATTTTTCTTCGCGGATCTCTGAAAGAAAAGATTGAATACTGCTTTTCGGTAATTCATTTCTATTCATAATTCCGTGATATTCCTTAACCTTATAACTGTATTGAATTAATGACGGCGTATTTTTGTCTTAGGTTTTTGATGTGGTGGGAGAGGGTCGGATCAGCCGAGATCAAATGAATCAACTCCTGAAAAACTGTATAGTTCACACATCTTCCTCTGAAGAAGCCGAGGAATCTGCGAAAGATCTCGTAGACCATTTACTGAAGCATTCCGACAAGGACAATGATGGAAGAATGTCTCTGGAAGACTTCAGCAGCATCGTGACGGTAGAACCTCTTTTACTGGAGGCTCTTGGTACTTGTCTTCCTACAAGAGAAGCAGCTGATGCCTTCCAAGTCATCTTCAATCGCAATTCTTCCTAAATCTTCTGTATCCATCCAGGTGAGGTTGTTATATTTTAGTCTGCGCCTGGGGCTCTCAAACTTATTGGCTAATAGAAACTGAATTCAATGCCCATCCACCTCGAAGACTAGTATCAACTTCTGGTGGTCCATACACCTAATTTCGAGAATCCGTAGTTTATATAAATACCTAAGAACGTGGAAGCAATAAAATTTACATCATGAAGGAGTTACATTCTAACTTTTACAGCTAAAACCCATGATATTATCTGCATTCACTGGTAATTCTTATAGAGTGAATGCAGCCAGAAAGTTGACCATTTTCGATGTATGTGTTACACCTTCACTTTTCTAAGTTGAGGAGAAACATTGGTACTAGCGAAATCTCTCTATCAATTGGACATTTACTTCACGCAAAAAAAAGACTGAAAAATTCGAATAAACAATTTAACAAATTTGACATTTTATTTAAACGCAGCAATTTATGAATTATATATATCACGCAATACAACAAACAAATAAATTTGTCTCCGATGTGATGTAACGATAACATAAAATAGGACCAACCATGTTTGTATACGGTCAAATTGTATGAATTTTGGTTGAACTGGAATGGGTATGGTGGGATTGTATGCATAGGAAATAATAGTTGTTTCGCAATTATGCATCAAGTACCGAAACATTTCCTATGCGGTGATTGATTCAACAGGATTGCAAGCATTGGTGGAATTAAGCGTGCAAATATTTATCCATGTGGAATGCAAATGTTGTTTCAGTAGAGAAAAATTCGATTTTTTGAAGATACCCGTAAATCTAACAGGTTTCCTGAAGCAAACCTGATAGCTGACGCAAGTGAGCCAAATCATAAATTTATCCTCCAATTTCCTGAATGGTTGGACTTGATATGAATTTTCTGCAGTAAATGCAGTACATTTTCTTGGTTAAATGGTTCTGCTTGAAGAATTCTCCTCAGATCTTTATAGTTAGATCCTTTAGATCTTTATGGATAGACTTATGGATTTAATTAAGGTTCAAATTCAGAGTTTTACGCCAAAAGTTAATTATGTGCAAAGTAAATCGTTGCTATATTAACAATTTTCCTAAATTAACTCTCTTTAAATCATCCGTCAAATTTTGTTTCAACGATTTTTATCAAATCAGCGGAGGGTGGAAGAACCCATCGGACTTGGATGAAATGTTAGCATAGCTTTTCTTCTCATGAGTTGGAGAGAGTAAGAAATCAATAGGAATTTTTAGAGAGCTAGCGAAGTTGCTTTCTCTGGAGGAGATGATGACTTGAGATGGCAGACCGGGCATGAATTCTAACTTGCAGAAATTTTCTAGTTCTGTGGTCTCTGAAGCCTAGTTTGGGAAATAGTGGAGATTTCGAGGGGTAAGTGAAAACAGTAGGCCATTGCATATGTTATCTACATAGCGAGTGTTGTTACACGGTTACTAGGTGAATTAACGTCTAGGCAAATGGACATACAATAATAATTAGAGGACAGTTCGACAAGTCTCTTAAATCGGTGATTACTTTCTTCTTGAGAATTCATTTAGAAAAAGTTTAAGGTTTCTTGCTCTCGAAATTTAGAGGTAGTGTGAATTCTCTATCATTTTTTTTAACTCGTTGAGTAATGTATTTACCTTCCAAACATTTTTTTATCCTGCGTGACTATTATAAAGGACGTTTTATCTAGATTTCCATGTTGAATCGGTCTTCTCGATTGATTCCAAGCGTCATTATGATTTTTGCCCAATGGATTAATTATACATGACTTATCCTCTAAATAGCATTACAAAATTATACATAATTGGTACAGAATGATTTTGAAATTGTTTGGTTACGAAAAATTCAGATAATGATTGTTTTCCTTCTCATAATTCGTGACCAAAGTCACGTATCAATAAATTGCGGAAGTCATGATGAGATGATGGATTAGAGCCGAAAGTGACAGCAGAGTGGCTTTCCCGTGAGAATCTATGCCGTAAAAATCCGAGTCATTAAAATTTCAGCAAGATTTATAATTTATCATTTATCAGTAAATTTTTCTTCCCTATAAACGGAAGATAATTTTTCGACTTGATCCGTTTGGCATTGAAAAAAAATGTTTATCTTGCGTACTCAGTGGTATCTTAGATTCGTATCATCCCCGCATAATTTTAGAGATTATACGAAATGCAATCATGACAAGAATGGAACAATGAACATTTCCTAATGTTTCTTATTCCATTGAAAATTTGCTAAAAACCTTACTTTGTAACAATCGAAAAGGTATATTGACCTCCATGTTGCTTTTTAGTAAGGAAAAATTGCCTATTGATGAAAAAAATCCTCGTTAAAAACGACATTTTTATAAACGTTTTCGTTCATCGTCATCGTAGTGTCATCTCTACGTCATAACAACATTAATAGAATAACAACTTCATTAGTAAATAACTTCAAAAAAATGGTGACGAAAAAAATCAAGGCTTATAACTAGTAAGGTAATCAAGGTTTAACCATTCGCCATTTACAATTGTATTTCGCAGGATTACTTCAGCGTCAGAAGTTAAAATATGATAAAATTAAATAAAATATATATGCATTCCGCTCCATTTTTAATTTGATGTAAGAAAATTTTCCGTTAAAGCGATTTTTTAATGAAATAATATACATAAAACATTCCAGTCAATTATTAACAGAAATTAACCGATATTGATGCATTTAAACTAAAAAATAGCTGTTTTTCCTTTAATATTCCAAGGCACGGTGATAATACTAAAGCATCACTAAGTTTTTGGCGTATTTCTTTACTATTAACCAGTATTTCAAAATTTGAAATCGTTAAAGAAAAAGATCCTATGTAAAAATTCCTTGAAATTTGTTGTACGTTGTTTATGTATATCAAACTTGCGGAAAAACCACTTCTTTCAATTTCAAATAAATGATTTATGTTTGAGCTCAGCTGTCTCTGTGAACTTCAATCGATCTTAAATATAACGCCGAAATCGCCCAAATAAAGACGTTATTTGCTTATTTGAAACCAAAAAGCAACTCAACGAACAGTCCGCTTTTGTAAATAAATCTGTTTTCCTTCCGTATTTCACTAATGGTCGGAGAGAAGAGAGAATTTTACACTCGACTCTCCTTAACCGTGAAAACTCGTTTTCGGTTTATTTGTGGCAGTTATTGACCCCATGGGAACTGTCCGTGTAACCTAGACCTACATCCCGATCCGGTTCTTTTCGTATCCCCCCTCTCTGCCGAATCTCTTCTCGAAGACTGCGAACGTGATTTTTTGTCGGTTTTCCCTTTTAATAGGACGCTCGGTGAGGGGATAACATTCTTAGGAAATGCAAGGATAGGCGGAAAGGAGTCAAGTGAATCAACTCAGATGGCAATTGTGACCTCATGAGTCGGTGGGTGCTTGACGTATGCACTTGCCCTATCGCTCTTCTAACAATGGAGAGTTTCTTTTTCCTGTCTTTTTTATTCCAAATCGCTTCAATAGGGCTTAATCGATTTTGCTTGGCCTAATGGCGTTACCTACTTAATTCCGTGAAAAATCGGAGAGATTCCATTCAGTTTGATTGGAAAACGTCATTGGCCCAGATTCATAATGGTGTAATTGGTTTCCGTGCTCAATTAAAATCCGACTTAAATAAGAGATACCTCAGCAGAAAATTTGATACAGTGAAGGCACTCATTACTCATTGAATATATGTAATCATTTATCTTTTGGATACTATTCGCCAGGATTTAAGGGGTAAGTAGAGTCCGTGGTAATCAAGGTGAATCATCCCTTTTTAGATGCCTTCGAGGTTAGCCAATGGTGATCACATCAATTGCAGTTTTTATTCGTCTTTATGGATGTGGCTCATTGGGCATTTAAAATCGAGTTACTCGATTTTTTAATTGAAGTTTGGTTGCTATTACTTGCTATTATGTACAAACTGGGAAAAATCAACGTTAGCATAATCCATTTAAGTATGTATTTCCAAAATCTCTTTAAAAGATATACGTTTTGTGAATAAGATAAAATTAGTGAGCTCATGCCGCGTTAAATCAAAATCTGCAAGCGAATATGTTTTGCAGCTTATTTATAATTAGGTTGGACAGGATTAGTGGAAATCCTATGTATCTCATAATCCCATGACCTAGTTATGCGGAGCCCTAAAGTAAACCCAAATATCCAATACGGAATAAAGAAAAAACTTAAAAGTTCATACTAGGAATTAATTCAAGTCAAGTTCCTTCATAAATATAATTTTATTAATGATACTAAGAGCATTTATACGGTATATTCATTGTTTTCTCAAGTGAAATAAAAGGATTGAGAAATTATAAATTCAAACGAAAAACATGAGCAACTTAGAAAATCACATCCATTGCAATATCAACTTCAGGCAATTTTTCTACGCAGAAAATGTAGTCGTCAAAAGATTCGTCTTTGTTAATGACGGTATTCCTGAATGGTAAATGTTTCCGTGTCCTATCTCATACTGAAATCTTCGGGTGAACCACGAGAGTAAACTTTTCTGTGATACATATAATCAGAATTTCCTTTTAGAAGAGTGAATGGCCATTTACTGTTCCTCGCGAAAGCTAAGTACTGGTAGGAACTCCATTACTTTACCATCTCTATGAAATTGTACTCTTTAATATCCATATTTGACCAATTCATCTTAAGACAACAGTTTTTTTCTGATGAAAATCATGTCCATTTGAAATTATAACGCCCAAATAGTGTCGCTTGTTTTTCCTTAATGAAGGCAATACAAAATGTTACGTCACATTCCCGATACTTACCGAGCTACGAGTGTTATGCTAGCTTTCGATATCAGAGAATGATGATGGTAATTTTATGTTGGTGACATCGCTGCCGGAAATGTTGAGAACTCATTAGAATGAATATACTTATTTGTCCTGTAAAACCATTGGAAATTCCATGCATTACCTTTACTGAGAACTGTTATGCCCGTGTCTTTTCATGCCATTTCAGGAGAATTATTAATAACTCTTTCTCTATCATTCCGGGATTACGCTTTTCTGCCTGTTCCGTTCTCACCAATGTATCCTAGGCCTTCCAACACTTCACAAGGACTTGCACGACATTGTCTTCTTAGGTATTCTGTCTGGAGGCATATATATCACATGTTCCCTCAACATTTCTTTATAATGCGTTGATCTATCCTTCACTGGCCGTACGTTAAATTTTTTCCTTATATCGCCGTCCCTATACTATGGTATAGTTTTTGCAACCATATAACCGATCAAAGAAATTTATCTCTGATGTTTCCATTTTCCTCCAATCTATCTATCTTGGCTCCCATATTTCTCTTCTTGAAGAAAAATTTAGCACACAAAGATGATTTTTCTTAATTCATCGATTGCAAATGCTGTTCCCCTATGAAGAAATTGTCATTGGTCGCCACTGGTAAAACCTGAGGATGATCGGACGTTATTGGAGCCGGAATATTTGAAGGACTGAAACTTGATAAAAGCTTCTAACACCATAGGTAAAAAACTAATAGACCAAAATATTCTTTCTTAAGGGAATAAACATAGTATTCATTAATATCTAACGCGAATAGTAAACATTACTAATGTTCAAAACATTTAATAGGTTTATTTTAGTGTTTAGAATATTAGTCACTAAGCCCTCTAAATTTTAGTCGGTTAATTTGCAATAAAATTCCCTTCTTATCACAATTTCCTTAAATATCTAACGATCGATTCTCGTCTTATCGACCCCAACGCCTTTCTTTTAGTCGTTTTGCCAGCCATTACTTCGCAAACACCATCTTAATCTATCACTCACAAGTTAGCGTGCCATTAATACTACATCAGATTGGACTTTCATATTTAATTTTCCGGTAAAAATATAGAACTAGTGCCTTTCGTTTATTTTACCGTCTAAGCTAGAATTATCATAAACGCCTTTAAAGAAGCTACGGACGATTTTCTCATCCACAAGGTTACCGTTGGCTGAAACATTTTTTAGTTGCGTGTATCCGGGTGCATGCAGCTAGAATTTCGTAAGAAAGAAAGTGGGCTTTTAATACGTCAAGGCAGAGTCCAAGTGTCTCGAGATATTTTCATTCAGACCTCGTGATGAAACGTCGCGTGAAGCTCAAAAACTTTGGAATTAGTTCACTGAATAACGCCGGAGATAATGTATAATCACATTTTAGCCGATAGATTGAAACGAACCTTATCTCATTCCCCCTCTTCCATCTTATGTAACGGGGTTCAAGGTTTCGATTTTAACTCGTCTCCGGATATAATTGGATGCAATGGTGATCTCTATCTAATTTTAAAATTTTTTTCATCATCCCTCATCATGATTCATTGGCATCGCGGAGAGGCTATAAATCATTACAAGTTTTTTAGCTCGAAACTTGCTGATAAATGACATAAAAAATGTTAATGATTAATGTAATAAGATAAATCTGATTTCAGTGCTGGAAAAAAAATTCATTTAGTCCAAGTTTTGTACAATGAAAATCAAATCCGCTCGAGAACGGGTTAGTTTTATTTCTTTCGAGACATTAGCTGACTAAGCTAGGCTCATGTTCGTTCAGTTTTACTCCTTATATTGACAAATAAGGTAAAATTCATCGAAATTTATTTCCCATAAAGAAATTTCATCTTGAATGTGTCCCGTGCAACTGTAAAACAACTTCAGTTTAGTACAGCTTCGTGAACCGAATTTTTAATGTAATGCTTTTGAGGAATATTGTATAGTTATTTTACTCCCCTATTCGAATTCTGGATTCGTTCTTGCATCAAGATATATAATTCGATGCTCTTCAATTTGAAAGATGTAAAGGTGCACAGGTCTCTAGTTTTACAATGCAACCTTTTAAGTACTTTTATAAATATGATTCAAATTTTCGTATTTTACGCGCTTTCCGCCGATTATTGTGGCATTTTCCGCTGATTATTTAGGTTTCTGACAAAAGTATTCAAGAATTCGAAGAACATGGACTTTCGATAGGTATATTTGTGATTCATGGTTATGAAACGACAAGCAAGAGTAACCTGCTTCCCATAATAGAAGTCGATGGGAAGTTTAGGAATGACTCTTTAGATAGCTGTTGGATTGGGAGGGGTAGCGAATGATGTCTACCGTTTATGACAGACGTATCTCATAAAGATGTCCAGTCACGCAAAGGAATGCGATGGGAAAATCACGCATCACTATCGATCACCGAATATCGGTTATCGATGAATGGAAAAGCGATGCTTCGTTTGAAAATAGAATGGCTAAAAACAACGCTATTTCCTGGAGATGAATATTTTAGTTTAGTTAGTTTAATCTGGCAACACAAGTCGGTCTAAATACAATTGGGCGTCGTTTTCGTTTTCCCAGGGCTTTATTAGACCAAATTGCAGTTTTACTACTAACGTAAAGACTTCATTACTCTTGATTGCGCACTGGATCATTAGAGTTCTTTACAATTTTCAGCACGGCTCCTTACCATTCTTAACCTACATTAGTATATGACAAAATATGACAAAAGTAATAAAAAAAGAACGTAAAACATTTAAAAAATGCTCCTTCGAATAATTAAACATTGAACCAGTTAAATAACTATTCTTTGTCATAGATTTGTGAAGTTTTGGAAAGATAAACATTTATGTTCTCAAATCTAAAGGATTATTTTGATTTAGGGCTTCCGATGATACAAGATTTAGTCGTTATTGATGAAAATTAAGGCGCTTTTAAGGCGCTGATACCCCGCAAGCCACCAGTGGCGTATAGCAGGGGGTGTATTAACACCTTACCTAATCTACCCTATTAACTTCTCTGATGCTCTGCGGTCCTAACCAGAACCAGAACTAACTATCTTTAGTTTTAGCGGTTAATTCCTTGCAACACTTTGTCAATGCCTAACGGACTTGACTTGGTGTTTATTTATGCTGGGCCAAATGAAGCCTAATGGCACCCTCTTCCCCTGACCCAGAGCTCTTTCTAATGGTCAAGTACATACATATATACAATTTGTACGCATGTGTAGGTAATTACAATTATAGATATACACAAAGGGAGAAATATACATTGATTGGTACGTACTTATATTGGAAGATAGATAAAGAAAATGAAGGTAACACTCGCACATCCCTCAAACACGCATCACACAGTTCTGAGACGTATTAATGTGCATATTTCCATGTCGATAACAATATCTTTTTATACATAAATAGGTAAAAAGAAAGTCTCTCGCACAGAATTATATTTCTCACTCATAAACACTCACACACTCATTAATCACTTCTCAGTTTTGATACAAATATATTACATGTTAATAATTATAATGAAGGTAGCAGTCGCACATCCCTCAAACACGCATCGAGAGTGGTCGTGGTTTTCTGGAACTACAATGCCTCCAAATTAGTATAAATATTATATTCATACATATTCAAAGCGAAATATAACATTATACTCAATTGGCGAGTTTTTCCTGAATAAATATGTAAGATTCACCCGATTATGAACGAAACTTTCTCGCTTGCAACGTGTGTTTTAAAAGTTTCTCATTTTTAATCAGTTTGGTCAATGTCTTACTGTGCTTTGTGAAATAAGAGAAAAAGATTTTATGCGTCAACTTTAACTCAACGTCAACTCCATAAGCCGTGTGTCGACAGGTGGAACTCGCGTTTGGAGACAAATGGGAAGTTCTGGGTTACCAATTTCTAGGAAAATCCCTATGAGCATTTCGAAAACAATGTCTCCATTCACAAGGGCTCCACAGTTGTAAATGTTTGGTGTGTTTTTAAACCACTAATTCATTAACAACGGTACTCCAACTTTCTTTTCCATCTAGAATGGGATGTCATCGGATTTCGGGATCGATTGCATGTTTGTTTGCCATGACTGTCGATATATTATTATTTATAAATAAAGTGCGACCGAACGAAGGGTTATCAGTTTTCCATCACAAAGTTTGATAGTACTACTACAGGTAGGAAAGTGCGAAGTCTATCGATTACGCCGATATGAGGTTGGGGATTAGAATGTTGTGTTGATTGTTTTTGTGGTTTTTGGCGTGTAACAGATAGCAGATTGGCTCACTCAACCTGATTTCGTTTTTGCTCTTAACCTAAACAAATAAAACTCGTTTACCTTTTCTCCGCACTCTCTCTGATATTTCTGGAGATATTGTGTACTTTGAGCCACGGGATAAAACAGCGATTTCCTTCAAAAAGCGACCTCCGCAAGCTACGATAATTTTCGGCTCGTTTCCAAACCTATTTACCCTACTCTGTGCTCTACGTTAATGAATTCCGTCACGTTCCCACTGTCCGTTGCTCTTTCGCACCTTTTCGATCGATCGGATCCGTTCGTCACCATAAATATCCTTCGATTAAGAGGACGGAAATGGAACCGCGTGACCTGCATGCGGGAATGGCAATGAATTGCGGGACCCTTTCGTTACGCAAGCGGAATCGTAAGCTATGTTTACCTTCCGAATTATTCGCCCGCTTCAAGGGCTAGGACCCGTCTTTCTCACCTCGTGTCGCAACGAGCGCATGCATTTTCGAAGTCCCCCAGTGTTTGCGTAGTTGTTTGTTTTTCTCTCTTTCTTGTTTGCCAAACAGGAAGTGCGGAGGGCGACCGAACAAACGGAGAAATTTCGAGTCGTGTCCGCTCGCCCACATTTTGATTTTCGCTCTGAGGAGTAATGTTTACAATGCACGTAACGGAAGGTCAAGATGTTGGGTTTCACAGGGCAAAGAATTTGAATCCGAGTGTTTTTCTTTAGGTGGCAGTTTTGATGAAAATGCCGTTCGTAGATGAAATATCGCATTGCCGGTCCTGCTGCCACAACTTGATGAATGGAATACTTTTCATTTGTCTTTTGGTTCGGGATTGAGAAAAGTGTATCTTTCATTTACTTTTGTCTCAGTCTTGTTCAAGGCTGTGATGATATGAAAGCTAGCAGTGGCGTAAGGCAGGGGGTTCAGAATTTTAAGTAAGCATCCTAATGCTGGGCCAAGGTCTCATTAGCTGAATCGTGTTCCTACTCTTATAACTCACATCGATCGTGTTCTCTTTCAGGATAAGTAGACTGACTGCCTGATCCAACCGCATCACCTTTCCACAAATTACTGTTTTGTATACTTCTTTCCCGTATAAATATGTACTATCATATTTGTGCATAACTCTTTTTATACCTCAAACTATAACCGTGTCTTCATTTTAATCTACTTGCTAATTCACTGTATTATCAACCGTTCAATTGCCCTTGTTTTTTCCCACGCTTGAAACACAGAGATGACTGTTATTATTCATAATCCGCAAGGATTTTATGTTAAATGAAAGTACTCGCGTTGGCGATTCCTTCAAAATTCTCCCTTTCTCTTTGGTATTGATTTTCCTCTTGTTAGATCCTTTATCCATAAATTTATTCCCCTTTTCCTCTAAAATGCACACAATCTAAATGCCACATACATCTTCGTCTTCTCTTTAATTTCTTTGATCAAAACCCTTCTCATTTCCACCGTCTTCATGCTCTACCTAAATTCAGAAATTTGTTTTCCCATCAACTCAACTTACTTTCCTACTCAGCGGATTCACTTTCTCCTGAGACTAAAAGGCCTCTAAATGTTCCTTTCTTTTCTTATGAATAAGTAAAACATCAAACTTCTGCGTTGAGCAACCGGTTTCCTAAATGCGTTGCTTCCAAGGCTATTTTTTTTATTTCCTCAAGCACATTTTCATTCATATTATAACTTTATAAACTTACTCCATGCTTTTGACTTAATTATGTCTCACGGCCCACAAAAGAATCAGGTTTTCCGCTATGAGCTCAGATCTTTGAAGAGTAAATGAAAGGGTAGAGTGAAACTTTTTCCATTTTTGTTTTTATGGAGTTCTGCGATGTATCTCAGATGTTCAATGGCGAGCAAAACTTTTGTGGCTAACGTTTGTTACCTGCAAATTACCTTGACCTGAGGATCCCGAGCGATATTGCGATATTTTCATTTTGAGATATGTACATTTTCTATATAAAGGCCGACCATGATTATATACGGTAATTTCTACGAATCAATTTGAATTATCTTGGAAATTTTCCTTGGTGCACGCCTTCACGTGTAAAGCCACCCCTAACCATTTTCCTTGTAATTTCTACTATTCTGTACTTGTTTTGAAGTACCAGAATAATGTCGTAAAACGACTGAGAACGCCGCACCGTTTTGAAAATTATCAACGTATAATATCACCAATATTCACTATTTTCGGTTTCCAATGAGTACATACCAAGCTAAAGGACCCGCGTTCCACAAGTTGCGAACAGCTGTTGCAAGGAGAGCAATGCTGCAGGATATCGTAGAAAGTGGTCTTTTCAACGCTAACAAGACTCGGGCAGCTGGGTCAGCGGAGCATGCAGGGAACCGGTAAGAAATCCCCTTTGATATTACTTGTTGCCGATTTATTTGAGACTTTAATCTGCCACTTCCCCAGTAACATAGGCGGAAGGAAGTAGTTCTCAGCGATGGTGAAAGTGGGAGCTGGAATCTAGTCGGGCGACTGCGCGTCTAGTGTAGAAAACGAATAGAGAACGAACATAGCAGGTATTTAGCTTGTAAATACCTTATTGTCAATAACATTCCTCTTTTTGCGGTGTTGTCGTGACGACGGTTGTCTCCAAGGTCGGCTGCTGACGAGCTCTAAATTTCTCGGCAAAGGAGATCGGAAGTGCATGCGAAGGTTGTGGGAAGAGGAAGTAAGGCTGGGATAGAGGAAAGATATTTTCCAGGAGGAAGCAGATTTCCGCTATTCGAGGCTTTACTTCATGGGGAATTTGGGGAATTCGTAGTATGCGCCTCAGGGTAGCCAGGATCAACTGCGATTAATGTCGGAACTCGTTTCTCGAATACTATAGACTTCGATTTATCATTCTGTTTCAATTTTTCTTATAATGTTAGCCTTGAGCATCGTGATGACTTGTAGCAGTCATTTATTATTCACAGCAGCGATTTTTCTCGTATGGTTATACCTATAATATAACTATTTAATCGATTTAGAAGTGACTCGATGGGCAATTTCGATCGACCTTCAATTGTTCAAATATCTAGAGTGTAGTCGCTATCGACCTGTCGGGCACGCATGCCATACAAGTTTACTTATTCGTTTAAATTTCTGTTGTAGAAGTATGCGTAGATTCTTGAGATGGCAACTAATGATGGAGTGTTTAAAATTAATGAAGTCAATCTGCCTTGAGGACATTCCTAATTGGGTAGGAAAGCATCGTCAGGCTTCCGCATCTCAGTATTTTTCCTATTATAACAGCGCTTCCTAAACTTGTTTCTTCTTCGTCAAACTCACTCTCTTACGGTTTAGTGTGACGCTTCAAATTCGCGTCCCACTTAACTTTAAATTTAAATAGACAAGTAAGAATAACAAAAAGGTTGAAAAAAATGAAAAAAATAATATTTTAGACTTATGTCGAAACAACATAACTTATGTCAAATAAAAATATCTAAAAAACCTATAATTATGTTTAGCATTTTAAATCAGAAGACTTTGTGACTCAAGAATATTGCGCGGCACACTGGTTAGGAAGAAGAGTGATGATAATATATGCCGCAAATAATCTAAAATATCGCTTAAATTATTCAGGAAAGTTTTCTTTAGTAAGCACTTCATTTATGTCAACAGCTTATTAACACTATATATTTTAGAAACTACCTCTTCCAAATGTGTTTGTAAATGACGGAGAAAGCTAAAGTTCGTACGCATAAGTAAGTTTCTCCCAAAACATTCATTTGAGATACAAATTTATGGAGAAGTGGTGTAATGAAAACTAAAGGAATTTTCCGCGGGAAGATTCATTTTAGTCGTCAAAAAGATACCTTGATTTATTCTCATTACGGCGCAGAAATATAAAAACAGTTATTAGAAAATAAATGCACGATAGACTCCTTCAATGAACTTCACTACGGACCTGTACTGAATAAAAGGCTCAGATATGCTCTTCTATAACTCAATTCGTAACAGAACTATTACCGTATAATTTATTCCTGGATCTAAGACGGATCTATTTTCCTTCTTTACAGCATCTAAATATCGGAATCTTAGATTTGCGATATAAAATGTATCATTGTAAAGCTTTGCAGAGAAAAGTTACTTTAACTACAAGCTGAAGATTAAATATAGTGTCAGTGGCCTTGTTTTACTTGTTTCTAATTTTGTATTTGTAAACGAATTATAGAAGCTTTCAAAGAGCTTATTACCTCTTCATAATAGGAATGTCACGCGACGGTCCAGAGACGTCGGTGGAGGCCTTAGAATGTGACGACGGAGGCTTGGGTTCAAGGAAAAAGATTCCCTTTTCTTACCAGTAAAAAAATATATTTGGAATTGGAAAGTTGGATGCATTTGGATTAGAAGCCTAGACCTTGGAGCTTGAAATCGGATACGCTACCACTGCGCCACCTAACCCGTTGCATGCAGAGGAAAAATACAAAATTTGAACTCTGCATCACTCTGCAGTTTAGTTCCTGCGATTTATTTATATTTCTAAGCGAATTTTGTTGGAATTCGTCATCATTACACACGTTTCCAACGCGGACCACCACCTGAACTTAATTTTTATTATTTCGTCCTCTTCCATAATAAATTAATGCCACCTAATATGTCGTTCACAGTGGAGTATTGATTGATTCAAATAACTACACATTATTACCTTCTACCCGAGATCACAAATATAAGATTAGTTATCGGAAATAACAGAACCTATCACACAATTCTGTCATTTATTTTAAACTCTAAACAAACCATTATCAAAGGTTCTCGAACGAATAGGTGCCTTCCTACCACCCTGTCATCTATTCTGGAGTATATTATCACGCATTGTGTAGTCAAATCTTGGATTGCGAACTTGATTGTTCCCGAAAACGTGCTCCTAATCCGAAGCACTCGTATATCAAAGCGAACTTCCCCATATGAAATAACGGAAACTCCTTCCTTCCTTCCTGATGGTGATTCCTTCGAAAACCTAAATATTTTCACATATATAATAAAGATTATCAAATAACGATTTAATATTTTTGTTAAAATATAAATTAATGGAATTTATGAATTGTTGCATAGATCAACTTTCACTCTAACTGATGGGATCACCGCTATCTGTTAGCGTTATGATTCAGGTTTCTCCGTGCTAGTTGGTGTTCTTTTCGTAAGCAGTCATTAACCATCGCATGATTCGTCCTAGTCTGTACGACGCTAGCTTACAATAAATAAAGAACACGTTAGGTACTAACACCTTGCTTTATGAAAGAGTTATTGAAAGACATGTACACTATTAAGAAATGAATTGCTATTGTTCCAGCGTGTGTACTTGTTGGGACATGTACCAAGGAGAATAGCAATGTCTAACAATCGCGTTATTACTTTTCGAAATTTAAGTCCGTCATATACTCTAGAACATATGGTATCTCTGTCCAACCTTTTTGATGCATTTCTCTCGTACATTCTGTGTCTATGATTACAATTGCATTGCATAACTGTAATGTGCCTAAGGTAAATATAACTACAGATTATCATCCTGCTTCTTCACCCGAATTCAACGTATGCAATTTAATGATTATTTTAGAACAGCAAGGCTCAGTTGAAAATGTTTTGCAGGAATACAGTTGGCGTATTGAAGAAAACACCGTCTCTTACCTTCCCCGGGGCGTCCATTAAACCAGTGGTCGCCAACCTTTCATTTTAACTACCGCACACCTTTGGGAAGATTAACTGCCCTATCGCTGTATGATTATCCAATAACTTCATTTAGCGCTTATGGAAGTATTCAGTAAAAGAAGTATCTATAAGTATTTAATATTTATTGACATACATTTACATTATACATCAAACAAGGTTGTTTAAATAGGTTTCTCCCTCGACTGAAAATGAAATACTTTCGTATAATAAATCATAAAATAATACTAATGAATTCTTTCAACAAATTGAAATGCAAAAGTACAATATAATTAGGAGAATATAATCGATAATTTTGAACACTTTAATTAATGTTTCATAAATATTGTTCCTGTGTTTCTTAATTTAAAATCTTCTGTCGGAAAGAAACGTTTTTCGTCTTCGTCCTTTCGAAATGCATTTAAACTTCCTCAAATAAGAGTTGTCACTATTTTTCGGCCTCGACTGTTTGTTTTATCACCTAGAAAAATCACAGCCCACGTTCAAGAACCTTCAAGAGCCTGCAATTGCGCGGTAGAGACCTGGTTGGCGACCGCCGCATTAAACCTTAGAGACGACATTATCCTTATAATTAGGATACCTACCCAAACAATTTCGACTGTCATTGTTACCCGCGTTGCCTTGAGTATTCCTTTCATCTGTACGTGCACACACTTCCTAAAGTGTTTCCTTTTGCGTTTCTCCTTGACACCGAACACTGTGTTGCAGTAGTCAGGTTGCTTCGAACTATGAACTGCACTTCCTTGCAGACTATTTCACAAGATGCCTTGGTTGTCCGCAGAATTTTCAAGCGGATGTAATACGGTGGTGAAGCATTTGAGATAGGTCTCCTTTATTTACTTTTACTCTACTGCGTGTTTACTTATTCGTTTAAATTTGACAGCGTTATAATACGTGCGTTTGCCAATCAATCTGGAAATAAGGTAATGAAAAACAGCACTATTAGACTGAAAATATTACGGAATGCAATTGTGAATTCTCTTGAGCGACAAGTATCCCCAAATGAATTAAATAACTAATATCTCACCGACTTATGAATACAATTTTGATCTTTGCCACGTTGTTTAAGATACATCTACCATAATCTAATGTCGTCTGAGATAAGAGTCTTTCATCTGATTAATAGGGCTAAATTTATTTATAATCCTAGATTCCAGATGATTAAAACGCGAAATATCCGCGTCTCGTAACTATATACGGCGTAGGTTGCAGTCGGTATCTTTTTTGCGCATGAAACAGCATAAACTTGCGGTACCTTATCATCTATATCGAGTTTTTTTTAACTTTCCTTTAGGAAAGTTCCTTTTGCGGAAGGGGTGACTGATTCAAAATTATCAATCAATTCCTCCTCAACTTATAATTTTGGCCTTTCTAGTCTGTATCATTGAATTGAAATTATTACCATATAGGAAAGGGAATGGGTACTGATGGTTAAAAGAAAAGAAAATTAGAACTCGGTTGTTAATTAATTGGAGGTTGAAAAACACTCCGCTAGTCATGTATAGACAGAATTCGTTTTTAGAGGCAAACGGTAAGTTCTGAATTAACAATTACTAGAAATTAACCTATGCGCATTTCGGAAACATTGTCTCCATTCTCAATGGTTCCACAAATTGAATTTTTTGGAACCCTTGAGAATGGAAGCTTTGTTTCCGAAATGTTCATAGTGCGATTCCTGTAAATCGGGAATCCTGAACTTCCCGTTTGCCTCCAAAAGCGACTTCCATTTGCCGACATATGGCTCACGGAGTGTTTTTAACTAACTGATGGTTTCGTTAATTAATATTATAACAACTCCGAAAACCATCAACAATTTGATACCACCCAATGCGCATTTCGTATGCTGTCGTGGATAACGAGATGGCATTGGAATGGCATTGAGTAGTTTCAAATTGTTGATGGTTTTTAGAGTTTTTGTAATATGACATTACTTTTATCTTGCATATACTGAAAAAACAATACAAATTGCTATTCGCGTTCTAATTATAGTGTTGATACAACATTAGAATGGTAACATACAACCAGTACATTCCTGTACCTGTTTATTTTGAGGCGGCGAGTTTATTCTGAAAATATTGTGCACTTAAAATTTCGATCTCTAAGATTTCAGTTTAAATTTTAAGATTCTTTTAGATTGCCATTCTCCCCCAGAATTACGTGCTCTGTGCCGTGTTACGTGTCTCGTAAAACATTCCCCTCCCATATTGGACGGCTAGCGAGTCTTGCTTCTATAGAATACAGTAAGCACATCTCCTTAGTCCTACCCCACTCTCCCTCACCGTGAGGCAGTCGACTTCACAAAGGTGTCGGCGTAAACCACTGCCTCCTTAAATATTCCTCAGCTTCGGGACATTTTAGCCGTTCCTTTAGCGGCAAGAAATACCCTCATTAAAGAGAAATACTCGTATTCCTCTTTTCCCATTCTCTCTAAGCATTATCACCACGATCGACCTGCGTGGTTCCTCGGAGAATATCAAAGGTCAGCATAAATGTGACGCAGGTCCAGTCATTTCGTAAGTCGGGTATATTTGGAGTCATTTAAAATCTGTCGTAATCTCATAATGGGTCTGTCGCCATTGTCTTCCGTTTGACAATTTCCCAAGAGGAGGAAAGCAATTAAATGCCCACGTATTCCGAGGAATAAACAAAACGAAACACTCCCACTCCTCTGTGTTCGACCCTGGAAAATTATGGTTCTATAAAAAAAGGTAAAGGCTTGGACCTGCTCTCTGTTGACTCTTTTCGTAGGAATACATATTTGCTCAATACCAATCCTAGTTCTCTTTGTGAAACAAAACGAAGCTTTTTAGGGAATTCATATGGTATAGACGTGTAACTCTATTGAAACTTATCAATGACTAGTGATATTGAACGAGTAAAAGAGCAGAAAGTACATTGAAGTATATAATGTATCACGTGACAAAAAGTGATCATCAAGATAACTAGCAGTATGTGCAGCAGGAACAACACAAGGAATAAAAGGAAAGAAAATCCTGAAAATTATTGAGTTATACCCATACTGACTCTTTTCCATTGTGTTATTACATGCACCGAATATTTTTATTGTTCAATGCAAATATAAATGCTGGATATAGAATAAAAAGAGCAGAAGCAGATAGCGAGGATCAGATATACATTATCTTGATCAGAACAACAGAGGAACTCAATAGAAAAACCATCAAGGCATGAAGATGTGAAATTTCAAAATACAGCGGTACCTTGGTTAACGACGGCCTTAGTTAACGACGAGTAGCTGTAATCAAAATATTTCTCGGATAAAGACGCAGCCTTCGGTTTACGACGCCTTCTAGTGAAAGGTTGACTGTCAGAAACGTCTTTTATGACTGTTCATTTTATTAATGATTACTGTTTTGTTAGAAACATAATGGAATGGATCATATGTAATATATTTGAATGAAACTTCAGTGAGTTTTTTCTGCATATTTGAAAGGCAGTATGGTATTCGAAAATCGCGCCTTCGATAGCGACGGTTTTGATTGACGACGACATTCTTGGAACGGATCACCGTCGTTAACCAAGGTACCACTGTCTAAATGAGTTAGTAACGATGAAAGTAATGAAAATTGCAAGAAGGAAGACTTTCATAGAAAATGCTCATAAACCTAAAGGAAAAAGGAGTTCAGGACAAAAAGGGAAAGATGGGAGTCACGAAACTTTTGATTCTGGAACAGACTGGCTGTCTAATCGGTGAAAGAAGGTAACGGTGATAGATCCGGCATTATTCCGGAATTTGTGGCTCAAAACAGGAGTCATAAAGCATGACAAATGCTCGGAAATGTCTTTAGATCCAAAGGCATAAAGCTTCTGCGCAAGTCACCAGGTTTTATTGAACCACGGCGGCTTTTCAAGAAGTTATGCCTTCACAGGTTACGAGCATGAGCGTGTTCCACATCCTCTTACAGAGAGCACATGCTTTACGTGAAACCGTTCCATTTAAGGAGAGACTCTCCAATTGCAGCGAGAGAGAAAACTCGGAGTGAAAGTGAGCCGAGGTGTTGCAGGAAGGAGAGTATTTTTCATAAGGATAATCGGATGATTCAGCAAGGATTGAAAATGATATTGTCTGGGAAGTGGAATGAACCGCAAGAAATACACATATGTTTACGACTGCGAGTAGACAAAGCTCAAAATATTAGAACAAATATCACAAAATGCACAAGATAAATGTATACTCTTTAACATTCTTACGCATAGCTATTCTGAACCTTCAGTCAATTTCATTCAGATTATCGTTTGACACATGTTTTCTGACAGTTAAAACCATCCTGTAAATCTTACGTAGGAAATATATTAGATCCATTCCAAGTCCTGAAATATTATAATGTGAGAATATCAACTTCTGATGAGCTAAAAATACTTTATTTATTGAAAATTAAACAATTTTGTGATACGTGTCTGTCTGGCTGTCCTGTCTGTCTGACCGGAATTAGTGTCTCAAATAATCCACTGTTACAAACATAAACCTCTAGTGAGGGAATGAGGCTACAATGAGGAGTGAGGTATCCCTTGATGAAGGGGAGGAGTGAGGTCTCCTTTGTTTTCCTCGCTTAAGTGCAGAACAATGACCCAATGGGTAACACTTATCATGGCATTCACTAATGAAAGATGTAAATGATTGTCATTAAGTAGCCTCAGGAGCTTTCGTTCATCGCAGCCATTACCAAGACATGTCCGTCATGATGAGCGGTTAGCTTTGCTAGGAAGGGCAAATCATAGTCTTTTATCAAGGTGATCTTAACCGTTTAATATCATTAATCTGAGAAAACTAAGAGGTCTAATTTATCAGTGATCATTATATTTCCATCAGTTGTTAAATAACATAGTAGCAATGGAATAAGAACTATTTAAAAGCAAATTTCAAGCTAATTAAGTTATTCGTGGTCAGGATCGGTGCGAAAACTTCAAATAAACGATTTTTCATGGAATAAACTTGTTGTAGGAAAGGTCGGGATTTGTTTTATGAGTAACAAAATGGATATCGAAGTGCAGCTCGCTTATTGGAGTTTTTATCTATGCCTGAGATTTCGATAAGATAAAGAAAATAATGAGTTTTCGAATACAGCCGTTCTAATATTTCAGTATGTCGAAAGAAAATTTTATACGTTAAGGGCGAGATGTTGATACTTGTGATTAACGATGCCTTTTTGTTTTTATGAGTCACGCCGACGGTATGGTGGAGGTAATCATATCACAAAGCAATACGATCGAAGGTGAAATGGAAGACATTTGAAGGAAGACGGAACTTTGGTAAGAGTGGTTCAGACATTTTAACGAACGGTTGCTCAACCAACTTCTCACGAAGAATCTCACAAGGTCACTCAATTTCTGTTCGATGAACTCCGGTATTTGGAATCGCTCTGAGGAAATAAACGGGGAGAGGAAGAGAGCTACACCAGACACTTTTGGATATTTTCTGAACATTCGTACTCTTTAAACGTACATCTTTTGGACGAAATAAAGCAGGAGATGGAACAATTAAAGAGAATCGTCAATAAACTCTTGAGGTAATATTTGCTGTCGCTAAAATCATTCAATTCGGCATCGAGACTTTGCATTATATAATAGGAAATTAAATTTCCATAATCAATGTTGTTAACGAAAAATCAGTGATAGTCTATTTCAGATTTCAAGCCTTCTGGAACAGCCCTTTGTGTCCGTATATTTAGAGTCAGATTTAATTCATTCTCGAGACATGCTTTTACTCACATCCTACCACGCACGAAACCCTTAGTTTGTTTAAATTCCTCTACTCTTCAACTTCAGTTTGTTACTCTGGCTGATTTTCGATTTATGAAAAGAAAACTATTGGAATAGTTTCCACTAATTATAATTTTCTATTAGTTTCTATGATTAATTCCATAATTTCTCTGATTCTAACAAAATTTCTCACTAGAAATGTTGACTTAAACTTGAAAGAAATAATTGAAAATATTTCGAACGAAATTTCGATGAATTAACTTCATTCTTTCAGTCAAAATACAAGTAGATACTTAGCTCGGATTTCACATGGCACACTATTTTCGAAGTTTCGCTGCAAAGGAAGAAAATCCGTTACCTAGGAGGGTATTTACAAACTTACTCAGTGAACTTTCTTTCTGTAAGTCTTTGGTTCCATTGTATTCTGGCCTCTTAATATGATATTTCACGCCCCAGCACTCACATCTGCAATTATGTTTCAAAATCACAAATTTTCTCGACTCGTAAGACTCTCGAAATCTCTAAGTATCTCGAAGATAAAGACGTTCTTTTTCCTGTAACATTTTATTGACAGTTGACCGAAAACACCACATTTACAACAAATCTATGCATCTGGATTTTTAATACATTTCAATATTATCGTTACAACTACTTAAAATCGTCCTTTCGTGGCATAATTATTGTTATCACTTAAATCTTAATGATTCATAAGCATCCGACATATTTCATTCCAGTAGTCACCATATAATTTTTTAACATTTAAAATGGTGTAAACCTTGATTTTTTAATAATAGGAGTCTCTCTTTATTTAATAAACAG
The DNA here is from genome assembly GCA_000376725.2 of Ladona fulva. NCBI lineage: Eukaryota > Metazoa > Arthropoda > Insecta > Odonata > Libellulidae > Ladona > Ladona fulva. The sequence goes on along the minus strand of KZ308254.1, from coordinate 1,198,511 downwards.
ACAGTTCAGAGATTTAGAACAAGGATAAGTTGCATGTACTGAGGAAATTTCTAGTAATTACCCCTCATTTTCTGTAATTTTACGATGAGATCAGTTACACAGTGGACAGATCGCAGCTAGACATTCTTTTAGTTCTCAGCCTCAAGGGAAACAGTCAATGATATAAATCTCGAAATGCGGAAGGAAGGAAGGATATTTTTTCTATAAAGATCGTGGTTAAAGAAAAAAAACTTGTGTCGGGATTTTTAATCTCATATATCCAGAGTTGCAACAATCATCCACCTGAAAATACATTTTTGCACAACCTACGTTTCATTCTTCATTCGTCTTGTTACCGGAGCGATATTTTCAGGCGTAAATAAAATCAATTAACTTTAGAATGTCTCTTAACTAATAGTTAATCCTTAATTTTTTCACGTAGGTTACTTATTGTGCAGTTCAATACTTTAAACGAATTATTCCTAAGCCATTACTCTTACTCTTTCTATACTCTTACTCTTTTTCTATAAGGAATGAGCTTGATGGTAAAATAAATAAACAATGACATCAGAAGTTGTTGGAAGAAGTTTTTAGAAGAAAATGGAAGAGTATAAGACGGTGTTTGTCCGCAAATAAAATGAAGAATTAAAGTAATTTAGGTAGAGAATCGAATCGAATCAAATTAGGAGGGATTTTTAAGAATTGTTTTACGAAAGTTAGGTCCCAACAGTTGTTGCGCACAATTGCAGCGTTTTCCGGAAGCCTTATCGGTTGTCACTCAACTACCACGTCTACTAATAAATAAGTCTTAGAATCCAAAAAGATTAATATTTTCATGAAAAAATGCGAATGGGGGTTGGGTGTATACATTAGGAAGCGAATAGAATACTCTGATATATATTTAGCATTTTAATACACTTGAATTTAAGCGCCTTTTTTACTTCGATTTTCCCTCTGCTACCGAATTCAGGGCGTAACAAAGGAGATATGAAAGAAGATTAATTTTAAAGGAGATATTTCTTGTGTGAGGAGTAAAAATTTCTAGTGCTTATGATAATGTAACGAATAATGATATCCGTAGAGCTTAAAATGGTCTGATTACGCATCCGTTGAGCCCTTGAGGTATCAAAAATGCATTATGTAAATACATATATAGATGACCGACAGGACCCCAAGGCAAGAAAGTGAGAGTGGGAAATGTCACTCAAAAGGTGTGTATTAGGCCAAGGAATGTTCTTTCGCCTTATAATTTCCTCTAGTTATACAAACCATAATGGAGATATTTTTCGGTCCCGAGCTTTCACCCATGAAAATTAGAATAAACCTAATAATATAGACATGTAGATAATTTCAGATTGATGCAACATTGGATATATTATTAGTATTGGGTATATTATAAGTATATGGATTTTCATAGCGAGTTCCACAAGCGTTGGTATTCATTACTGCGAAAAGAAGGGCAATCGGCCGATCTAACCGCAGGTCTCCTTTTTGCCGGTAAGTAAGATATCCGTTGTTCGATTCCCGGTCTCGGCAGACCTTTCACGCCTATTTATCTCTGGGAATGCATATGGCATGTATAAAATATTATTTTATGTTCCACTCGAATTCGCAAAGACATTTACTCTATACTTAAAGAGAGCCGTTAATGAGTCGTAAAATGAAGGGATAAAATTTACTTGAAATGTTTATGAAATGAGGTTGAGCAGATCATCTAAATTCTGAGAATTCATAGTCTTTCTGTTCCAAATCAGTATTGAATGGAAACTCTTAGCAATTTACTCGCAATGTATCAAGTTAATTCGAATTTTATGAAACGTACATACGTAAATACAAAATATTTTGAATTTACCAGGTTTAAATTTTCGCGCAAGAGTTCATTCTGATAAGAGGAAATTAGTGAATTTCCGCTCGCCCAAAGAGTAATTTTAGCAGCATTAAGTTGTTTTTTGTTTAAGCGGTTATTCCTGGATGCGTATGTTTTACGAGTAACCTAAGAGCAAACATTTATCACGGCAATATTGATCGTATTCATACTCCATTATTCGAAGCTTCAGTAAATATTTATAACTACGCTTGCGCTTGGTTATGCGGATAAATATGGATTCTGGCATTTTCGTAAATTTGAATGCTGAACTTCAAGATGTGTTGATGATGCGATCAGTACGGGCGTCGGAGGTAATGTTTATTCGGCGATGACGTGTTCCAAATACAGTGCTCAAGCTCTCAAATATATCAAATAAAGCGACCATCTGTTCGTTAAATGAAAGTGAGGACCTTAACTTTTAATTCAAAGATTAGAGATACGATAGCATTTGTTCGAATGTCGGATTACAATGGGGGAATTATTATTGGAATGGTATTAGCACAATTAGGACAGTTCGAGAAGGAAAGAATCTGAAGACGGAAAAGAAAAAAGGGAAAATAAACTTAGTTTTGTTTACAGTACTGTCCTCTTAAGTTAAATTGGAATTACCTTAAATGACTAGAAGTACTCTTCTAAAATTACGGAAGCTATAAAGGAGTGACATCAGTCTGCAAACGTTTTTCAGCAGACGACCTCGAGGGCAGTGAATATAATACGGAAATGGGGCTAAGGTTCTCATGTTCTGTTTCATTTGGAATTTCTGCGATTGGTACTTGTGAATCACAAGTGATTCCAGTATCGCCGTATTGATTTCAAGTTGGTAGTCGTATGATATTGATAGAACATTACAATTGTCTCAGAACTATAGATTCACAAGACGAATTCAGAATTGAAATTCCGATGGGGATGGATATTTCAAGACGTATTTGGTATCGAATTTTTCTTTTAAAAGCTTGAATTATCTTTCCAGTTCCAGACCGCAAATGGTGGATGAAAGTATCTCACAAGGTAAAGTTTTCCCGCTTTGAAGGAGATTTTTCCTCCAGAATTATATTTAGATTATTTCTTTTTCATGAACGACATGGAAAAAATCAAAGATCATGGCAGTTGTCTTTGAAGTCGAGCACATGACATTCAGTTTCCCTTGGCGGAAGGAGCTGTTAATCTTAGATGAAAGAGTCGCTAATTTTTTCAAGGAGATGTCAGTCAGCTGGAAATACAGAGAAAAATCAGACACCTGCCGCCTATAATTCAATTCAATTCTCTATCATTACAGCCAAAATAATAATTCACGGGAATCGTAATTGTATTTTTCTATTTCTCCTTCTAGTGACAAATGTATCTCTTACTTTAATTTAGAATTCCATCCGTGTGACTAACCAGTATATTTCGATCAAGACGTCCAGTTTAATATGTAGTTACTAAAATAATAGTATTTCAAGAGATAGGAGAAGCCTTATTCTTTTGGATACTTCCACATGGAGCAGGGTCAGCTGGCGTTCCAAACCGATTCCCAAGTGGCTATTCGATGTTTTGAAACACTCATTTCCCCTATTCCAGGAGAAATCCTACTAAGGAATTCAATCTCGCTGCCAAAATTACATTTCAAGGTTATCAGGATTGCCTCATTGATTCTTTGACCGAGGTTTTCTTTTCAACTCTCTTACTTCCCGCACATTGCCACACGATATGCGATTTTGACGTTTGAAACGTTTTGCTTTAATTGAAATGGCGCCGCGTCACACGCTCGTCAGCTAACTATGCTCACCTTGAACGTTTCAAGCGTGCACGGAAACCAAGGTATCCGGTTTTTCCTCATCATTTCATCTTCTTTCTCTCTTGTTAGAAAGGTAAGGTATTTCTTGAATACCTTGGTAATTGTGTTTGTAGATAGTGTTTAACTTCTCTCGCCACATTAGGCGCAGCGGTTCTGAGTACTTTTCATTTAAAAGTAAAAACTTAAGAATGAGTTGTAAAATAAGGCCATTGAAGACATTTGATAGAGTGGAATAGAAGTTACCACTGATAGTTAAGTTAGTTGCAATTTGAAAGAATTCCAGAAACCATAAAAAATGTGACTTGTTGATGGTTTTTGGAGTTCTTTTGAACTGCAAAATTTGATAGATAGCATCCATTTTCCAAATAACTGATGAATTCAAACCCATCTTAGAGAATCATAAGAATGATCTAAACCAATTATCTTTCGAAGCAAATTATCTGTGTTTATGAACTAAGGATTTCTAGAAAACCCAGTTTTCTACCCAATCTCCTGGTAGACCTTACAATATATGCATCTTGTACATTTAGCTATTTAAATAGATTTATTTCAACATTTATAATGAATTTGAGAATGCCTCATTTTCTCGAATCTTAAAAGGCCATAGAAGTAGATATTTTTCTAAAATTTTATAATTACAAATCAAGTTCCTAGACAACAAGAATATCCAAACAGTAACAAAGAACGACTGGATGGATTATACTACTATAGAGATTGGCTGAGGAAGATGATATTGGCATGTGACAACATTCATATCGTGCCACTGGTAAACAATAAATGCTCATACCATTTATTGTTTTCGTTGTTAACAATGGCAAAATAATATTTTTTGAAATTATATTTCGTAGTTCATATTGTGGCACCAAAAAGGGGAAATTCAAGATGCACGAAAGATCCTTTTTGCCTAACAGTACAAACATTTTCAGTTTTGCTTCGGCTTGCTTAAAGTAAAAACACAGCATTGCAACATTTTCGTATCGATACCCTTCAATTAAATTCTTTAACCCTATTCGAAATATCTAATTTTCTTTCTGGAAATCTTTCTATGGAAGTTTGTCCCTAACCTTTTCAAAGGATTGCGGTACATTACGTTCGGGATACATTAATAATGCGTAATCCGTACGTAAACGTAATACTCACTTCACTAATTCCATGTAATGAGAATTAATGAAATAGATGGCATGCCTAATGAAATCCAAGCTTAACATTACTCAGCAATGCTCGCTGAGACATGCGGACTGAATGATCAACATCTCAATCCTAAAATTTACCATTTGAGCCGTGACATCTTGGTTGGACTCCAGGAAGAAATACATGATCTGCAAAATGAATCACCTATTGAAGACGCTATGCTTGGAAACCTGGAGGATCTTGAATATATATTGGGTGTTTTGGTTGATGTCACTTTTCATTTCTTCCCTCACTTCAAAACTATCTGAACGAAGGTAAGGTAACGAAATCTTGATTCCCCCAAGGTTTACACTTTAAAAGCAGATCTATTATTCAAAATTTCCCTCCTACGAAACTGCGCCGCTAATATCCCAATGCTGACTAATGTGAATTGGCTTCACCTAATGTGAATTGACCTCACATCTATCCAGAGGTCCACTCAAACACGCTAGACTGAAAGCAAATTACGTGCACACGTTTACTGCAAACGCCTCGCGTGCAGAAATAGGTCGATCCTAATCACACTCCCGCATAACAATCGGTACTTTCACTCACCAACGGTTTCTTCTCGACTACTTCCGTTAGCGATATTTACAATTTCACTTGTGGCGCGAAACGAGCCTTCTTCACGCCGTAATTACCTCTTTCCGAACTTCGATAAATCACACGAAAACTAAATACATCACCGGGAAGCTTCCGTAACTGCCTAATCTACTACCATTGAAATCACTGGCGGATCACAAAAATTTGACCTCGCACCTTTATTCCTAATGGTCATTAGCTGGTCATCCGCTGTCAGTAGTACGAAAAACCACGGTCTGCAAGGCACTCACCCCATCATTCCTGCCGCCGGAGATGACATGGTTTCTCCATTGCCCTTCGCCATCCTTTCTGCAGATACTGGCGACGCTGGCCGCGTTGGAAGCACTACTAACACCGAGGTTCGGAGAGCGAGAGGGAGTGAACACCAGAGGATGCAATGAGGCGGTCTTTATCGTGAAGAAGCAGTAGGGCAGAGAGGGGTCGAGATTAGATTGGCGGGGGTAGGGCGGGGAGGCGCAGAGGGAAAGAGTAGGAGGTTAGGCTGTCGGAGGCTGTAGCGAAAGAAGGAGATGGATAGGGCGGGAAAATAAGCGACTAAGCAGGGGCCCCGCATTGATGTGGCATTGGGTAGAGCTGGAGTGGGCTCAGCTATTTGCACAAGGACACGAGTATGAGCCGGTGGCGATTCGCCTACACGGATACCTTTGTTTTTCTAATGCCAACAGCCACACAGGCCGGGCGAGTTAAAACGTGACTTTTTCTTCTCTCTCCTTCGCGGCTAGTTTGATTATTAAGACAAAAATTCACGTTCCATTCGAAAGTGCGCAAGTTGTTTTGATAGTGTCCGAATTACCGGAAGTTTAACGATAGAAGCATGAAAGAAGGGGCCGAAATATGAAACACTAGGTTGCTAAAATCATTCACTCGAATACATTGTAACGAATCATGGGAGTGATATCCAAATTTTAGTGAGTTTGTGAGCAAGTTTTGTCTAATTGTTTACGCAATAATCGTTGTTCGACAGGTTGCTTCAAACGATTGACATCGGTGAAGGGATGTTTAAGTCCGCTGTGAATCATTTGTCAAGATAGCATTTTTTTAAATTCAGAGCATGAGCTCAATCCAACTGAACATTGACCCAAAGATGCTCAAATGTTTTTGTTCTCTTTTATCTAAAATAATCCTTCGTTCAATGCTTGTTTACTTAAACACCAAAAATATGTCGGAAGTAAAGAGTGGGATATTTAGACTGGTCCAGATTGAAATGTTTGAAAAATGTCGATGAAATATTTCAGAGCTTACTAGATAATGCTAATGGAAAATGTATCGGTTAATCTGGTTTTTGTGAATGAAATTCGGCTAAAGATTCAACAATAAGATGTCTGCTATGATGACTTGAAAACATACCCTCAAAATGTTACTTAAATTACTCGTGCTCGCAAAAATGCTTCTATTTTTGTCGAATTACAGCCCTTTTTCTCTTTATCGCACTGTCATTTTTTATTGTTTAAATAAAAAATTCAGGAGTTTTTCCCGAAGCCGACTGTCGGCTGAGTTGTAGCAGTACTAGCAAAAATCATATAAAATTTAACAGACGTAAATAAAGATTTAAACTTTATCGTGAAATCATGAGTGGAAATATTTTCCTTAATAAAATTAATGGCCTCCAGCGATACTTGGTGGAATGGCATAGTTAAATATTTAGAAAATATTTATTCAAAATATGTACTATTTGTACTATTTTAGTACAAGTTTTGAATTAAATATTTTTTAAATATTTTATTTTGCTTCATTTGCAGTAATTAACGTATCGTACGTATTTGGAAAGTGATAGCTCATATCTATCAGACGTAGATTTTCATTATTTGTTGACGAGAAGTCTTATTAAATTGTTTTCAAGTATTATATTTTATAGTTCTTTTTCGCAGTTTCTTTCTTAACTTGATGCAAAAGTGTGTAGAAGAAGTGACTAGTTTTGTTAAAAATTGTTTCCCAAGATCACAATGGAAAGCTCTTGTCTTCAAGTTCAATTAACGCTCGATCTGAGCAGCTGTTTTTTGCGGAAAAGTTGCATTTTAGTCCCAGCTGAGCTTCATATACGATTCAGATTATAAGTCGAATCAATCTTATTCAACATTGCTATTATTCGAAATCACTTAGCCATGTATCTCAATTGTTACGAGAAACGATACTTGGTGGTACATCTACATAATTCTCAATACATTACGAGACATATTAAGCTATGAAAAGTAGCTCAGGGTGATCTTTAAATTTGAAATAGGAAAAAAGTAATCTTTTCCAAAAAAAATGAATCCCGAGTGAAGAGCGAGCCAGAGACGCGCCCAGGCTATCTGCCGCCCGGGTGCGAACATAATTTGCCGCCCCTTAAAATTAAATACGAAAACCATTCATTTCCTGATTTGCATGTAACAATTATTTTGTAAGACTTTGAAAAATCAGTGTTTTATGACTTCTTTCCCCAGCTTACATTGATCACAAAACATCAGAAACAATTAATCATTTCATGTCCCGACGGTAAATTTTCATTACGAGTTAATATTTCACTTCACTTTTGAATATGTTAGCAGCAACAGTCTCCGGAAGTGCCAATAAAACACGCAAAGCCGTTTGAAATTTAGGAAAGACTCCGATCAAATTTCTAAAAAGTAAATATTCCAAAACCTGAGGAGGATTTTCAATTGCTAGCAGAAAGTCTTTTATTCGTTACAATTCTTCGATTAACTCAAGTGCACGCTTGATTAACTTTATTAGAGAGGAAACCATTTAATTCATAAGACGTGTTTGTTCTTAAAGCCAGCTTACACTACACAGATTTAAAAACCCGACGACATCCATTTCCAGGACAGTGAAAAACATAATGCCTTAGCATCGAGGGTAAAAACAACGTGTCACACTTCCCTTTTGTCATTCCCTAATCAAGTAATTGCCTTAGCTTAGGAAATGCCTCTCTTGCGATTGATTTTTTCCGAACTTCAATGGGTTAAGCCCTGATTCCTCTTTCGGCAAGTGTGTCTACTTCTGCGCACTTCTCAACCATTGTCCCATTTGTCTCAAATAATATCATTTTTCTATTTCCTTTTATCATAAATTATCGATTATTTCGCATTAGTTCGTATTATAATAACACTATGATTTCTGATTGGTTCAGTTCATTTGGTAGTGTGAAGATTTCGAGGTGTTTATTAGTGGTAAGTGATGTCCAACTTAGTGTTAACCATGCGGATTCAGATTTACATTTGAAGTTTATTCATCGCCATATTTTTTATTGTCAAAAATGTTTTGCTTCAAGAAACCTACTCAAAATCCTAAATAGGTGAAAATCTTGTATTATTCAGTATGAATTTGCAAACGAGTGTCTATTGATTGATTGCTAACAATAATATACACTCAGTGTGTTGCTATTATTGGTATGTGGACTAATAATCTGAATGTATGTGATTCCTCGCTTTTCTTTCTGAAACAGCTGGGATCAGTTTTCAGTTTTTCAAAACGACCCGTCGCGACGGGCAGATCAGAACGGAAGACTGGATGTGTTTGCAATCAGAATGGTTGCGAGAGTTTATGAATTTTAATGGGCTCATTAAGAAAAATTCCGCGAACAAAAAATCTCGAGAATCGACGTTATTATGCTTTCGCCAAAGATGATGCAATCTTTCTGCCAGTGTTCTAAGAAAAAATATAACTTCTGATAATACATTAGCAGCATCATGCGTGCGCATAAGAAAAATTGGAAGTGTAAAATACCTCTTACGGCATCTTCAAATATTATGTTAGATATAAATTGTTTGTCATTTTATGAGATGATGAATTTTCTCATTCGATAGATCGGGAAACCATTGATTGCTCCAAAACGGAATGATTTTCGTGAAATTTAAAACAATCGTTTTCGGAAGCCACAGAAAGCAGTGGGGAGTTCTTCACACATTCTCCTTTGCTCTTCTTCTACTCATAATTACAAACATGAGAAACTGGTCGAGCCTTGGATTTTCCAGTCGGACGCCTGCCCAGAGCGCCCGGTTTTGCAAACTGCTTAATCATCGACATTAACAACGACCTGAGAAATGCCAGGATAAAGGATGGAAGGTCATCCAGATAAAAAATGGAGGAAAGTTGAATTATTGCCTGTATTAGCAATTCGGCAATGCTTGAGACATTTTCAAAGAAAGGCACATGAGAATGGGAGTCTTTAAAAATTATTTTTTATTATAGCAGGATCCATTGGTATCATTATAATTATTTATATTTTATTAATATCACCATTAAGGTTTATGGGACTACTAGACAAATATTTCGGTGGCTATTAGCGCTCGTATCAGAAGTTCGAAATCCGTTGTCATCAGCGTATTGAGCCTGACGATTATAAACTGAAAGTAATGTGGCCAGGACTGTGGATTTTGTATGTTGTCGGAGTGGGGTAAAATATACCGACTCCATCTTCCTCGCAGATTTGAGGGTATCAAATTAAGGATCCAATTGATGCCATTCTTTTTCTCAGAGCGAATTTTCGATGTATTTTATCACGATTTTGTGCACGTAAGAGTAATTTCTGTATATTCGTGTTGAATTAAGAGTTTATTCTCAAAGAAATATATTTTCTACATTTAATTCTTGGGGGAATCGGGTTGGAGTCGGAGTCAGGAGTCGCCAGTTGGTAAAGAGAGGATTTGAAGTCTGTCTAAGCGACTATAATTGCCAATCTAGCGATTTTTTCGCTAAATCAAACGAACCATTCCTTCTTTTAGTTTTATTTATTTTTCATTCCTCTTTTCTGTTTCAGCAACATTTCGTACTCTACGTAACGTGTTCAATGACGCATCCTCTACCTACTCTTAACACACTTATGTTTGCCTTATTTTAAATTAATATAACATTAATTTGGGTTGATAANGGGTGGGCGGAGATCACAGTGTCAGGCTGTCAGAATTCTAGGAATTTATGACCTTGGCAAATTCACAGAATGCATTAAACTATTGCTAGAAAGTTTTGACTTCTACAATCGCTTCAAAGTCCATGGTACACGGAATTCCACCCCAGACATTGCGAGCGATCGACGATCGACCAAAATTGACCTCGCGATCGACCGGTCGATCGCGATCGACTTGTTGGCCACCCCTGAATATATACGTAAAAAGATTTTGTTTTCTTGTTTTGAGAATTTGTGAATAATTTGCGCTCTTAGCTAATAATATAGTAGCTCTTGAAGAAAGCAGTGTTAAAAAAGCAGTGATGGTCAGTAGTTGAGCAGAATAAATCGTATCTTTTAACTAAATATGAGGAGAAAGATCTGGTTCTGAAAATATGAGGAGATTGAGCGAAGGATATTCTGATGGCCCTTTGAATATCAATAATTTCCCATGCAATATCCGTTATGTTTTTATATCTCTTTTATTTACTGTAATTATTGCAAATATTTATATTTGTTTATTAGCGTACATATATCGATATGTTATTGTTTTTTTCGCACATGAATAAATGCCAAGGTGCACTTTTGTTTGTATCTGTTCTCATCAAGGTTTCTTACTTACCCTTTCAAATTTCCTATTCGTTCTTTTCTTCTATTCCAATAACTCTTCCGAAATAAGGAATGAAGGTCAAGGTCCTAGACTGCGCATATTTAGTTTGCAGAAAAAAAGAAGGCTGCAAATATATAAACAGAATTTCCATAATGGAAAATGTCTCACCGGGGAGTCTGCAATTTATTGCTACCATGTGGAAACACGTTGCCCAAGATGCGTGATAATCATTCCAATGATTTCCATGATTATTTCAAGGCGCAAAAACTGAGGAACTTTTTTCTACCTTCCTAGAGGTTGGGAAACGGGGCAGTTTTTTTGGAATAAATACTTAAGTTTATATCTCCATCAACTCTGCCCGCCGAAATACAACTTTCCACAGGCTGCCAAATCGTAAAATACATCAATGAACTTCCTGAACAATGCCAAATTCTTTCCCTCGCAAACAATCGAGGGCAATACTCGACATGTCTGGATAATATATTTGAATAATTCTGTTTCATTTGTACCCGTAAACTTGCGATTTTTTCATCGATCAATTCGTTTGTCATTCAAATGCGGGTTCGTTAGCTGAGGAATTCATCAGCGGAATTATTCCTTAGCCGTTACATTGCTCTATGTAGATTTTAGTCGGAAAAAGTCGATTATTTGAAGCGACTTTATGGTATTGGAATTCCTCCAAGGCAACGAACGGGCACATCTTCTATAGGGAAACCTCGAGTTACCAGACTTTTGTAGACTACGTTATTCGCTTGAAAACATCGGACGACTGTCCCGGGGCCTATTACTAATCAGATTTGGATTCGAATTCAAAGTTATTACAAAAATGATTGAAAGTTATTATTATTTTTTAATTACGTTTTAAGGAAAATTTTCCGGAGTTTACCGACTATTCAGCTACTTTTCAGGGTGCTTCTAGCGGAATTTTCAAAAATAAATTGGCTTCTATGATTATACCAATATATTTGACTTAACAGTTGTCCCGACTTCATAGCGGGGCTCCCGGAGAGCCAAGTGGGCAACACGTTCGACTTTGGTGAGAGCGGTCCCGGATTCGATTCCCGGTGAGGGCCTGCATGGGGAAAGACCTCAGCCGTCGAATAACATTTAACAATACTACTACCACTACCGACTCTACAGCCCTGAGCAAACTACCAGACAATAATTTTTCTCGTAATAATTTCGTATACGTATTTTCGAATGTTCAAATGTTACGCGAATCCTGGATTTCTCGTCTCGACCTCGCGATGTTTAGGTGCCGCCGATGTATGAGTTTGTATTTAGATTTGTGCCCCGTCAGCCACCAATGGCGTATGGCAGGGGGGTATTAATACCTTATCTAATCTACCTTATTAGCTCTTCGGATGCTATGCGGAGAGAACGACCAGAAGTAGTAGTAGAAGACTATCTGTTTTAGTGATTAAAAGCTCCGTCGATGCCTCTCAGAGATCGCGCTCGTTTTTACCGAAATTGCAATATCTTATACTTCGCCTAAAAAGTCCCCTAAAATACCAACGAATTTTTCGAAAATCTTTCGTCGGTAATCAGATCTTCTCTTCTGGAGCGAGTTCCACTCGAGTTATTTTGTCATAGCTATTGTTGAACGTGAAATCTCCACAGACGAAACGGGCTGCTTCTACGCTGGACCATCTCTAAATCTGAGACTAACCCTACTTCATGTGGATCCCAGGAGTATTCGAAACTAGGTTGAATGAGGGATAAGTAAGCAATTTTTTTGACTATAGATGAGCATCCCCTCAAGGTTCTACTTGTTAATCTCTACATTCTATTCGCCTTCCCTTTAGCATCTCGAATTTGTTCCTTAAACGATCAGCTACCGCTGAGTGTAACTGGTAGGTATTTATTGTGACGCACGAACTCTAACTTTATATTTGTATTGACACTACCCACCCGCTTGACTTGCTACGTTACTGGAATATGGCAGCATCAGTCTAGCATGGCAGTCTCGAGGTTTCTGCACTACCCTTATAGGCTCCCATTCCGCGGATTCAGGACAAAGCAAGCGAACCCATGGTTCTTTCATCGAAACACGTTTATTGTTTCAGCGGCAAAATTAATGAAAATCGGATAACTTACGAGATCAAGCAGAGAACAAAAGTGAAGAGGAATCCGGATGTTGTGTTTCCGTTGAAGAGAGCTACAGTGGATCGCGTTTTGTTTTCGCACGAGACGTAGGAAGGGAGGGGAGAGAGTGTTTTGATTCGGCGAGAGGAGGAAATGGCTCACCAGATGCTTTTCATCTTGCCTTTTTCTCATGTCTATTGCGAGACGGCATCTTTCAGCGGTTCCTTGCTCACCCGAGATGTAGTTCAAGATCAAGTTCAGTGAGATCGACATAAACACATAAAATCCGAAGTATTGGCGTCTTACGCTCGCTGAGTTCTGACATGTAATTGCTAATGGGAAAAGAGTCGAGGGGAGGCTTTTGCGCGTTTTTTTCGCTTGAACGAATTGCGCGCCCGAGAGAGAGCTGAATCTCTTCAAGGTCTTCTTTATCCTTATCTTTTAACCGACGCTTCGGCTGAAATTCCTGTGAGGAATTCTGTCGAAATTTCGTACTCATTTAGCCGTACTCAAAGGGTGGTTGTGTTCTTTTCATTTGCACTTTGGTTCCGAATGGAGAGAGTAGTATCATTCGTTTTAATTCTAGACCGAGTATTATAATGTATACTCAAAGTGGCTGTTAACCAATGTTCACTTTAGGACCCTATATTATAGTACAGTGATTTCATCCAGTTAAAGCGAAGATTATAGTTAACACCAACGCCGTTCCATTATCTATAGGAGATTAACTGTAATCTTTGCTTTAACTCTTTCAAATCATTTTAACACCGGGTCCTAAAGGAACGTTACTTAAAGTCCGTTGTAAGCATAGACTATAATAACCTTATTGTTTTTTCGATCAGTGATATAATTAAAATCTTCCTGTATTCAATGTTGGAACATTACCAAGATTTGTTCCATTTTCTGCACTTAAGGAATATAATATTTTGTTTCACAATTTTTCCTATATCACCTACTTAGTTTAATTTATTTCATTGTTAACCTGTTTTGATGTTCAGGTATTAAATCTGATGTAAATGTGAATTTCATGTATAACTTCGGTCATGAATGGGTTAATGGCCCCTTATAGGTTCCCTATAAATGGGCTGTAGTCTTGCGATATTAAGAGAATTGCTAGAATTACATAAATACTAAAAAACTGAGATATGTTCGAGTTATCCCGAGTAACGACTTTCATTTTGATCACAACTTATCGAGTACCATTGAAAGTGTCATTCAATCATTGCTTCATAAGCTACATTTGCATGGACGCTATCAACTAGGAGCATTCTGGTTCAGTGAATACCTCACGATACATTCAACTACCTCACTCCTCATCCTGGCAAGTCGCCTCATTCCCTCTGCGAGCTTTTCTGGCAACAGTCGGGGACGGATTTGACATTAGTCGCACTCGTCATGAGGGCCTCGTCGATAAGCGGACCCCGAAGAGGACGTTTTGTTGTTTTTTAAGACGAAAAATATCTTGGTTGGGCCTCAAAGTGCTCCTTGCGCCTAAGGCCCCTGATTGGTGAAACTCGCTTGCAGTTGACGAAGGGTTTGAGAATCCAGTCACCCATTGAGAATCAGTTCATCGGGTTGATTATATTAAGTTAGGCCAAATCAAACATATACAAATAAAAAAAGCCGTTGACTCGTACTTGGAATAAAGGGCAGTCACTCATTAGCTTACTCGCCCTTTTTTATTCACCCTCCGTATATTGGTAATTTGCGAATAATTTGTGTGCAGATTCATGCGTAGCCACCCTCAATAACATTCGCTAACAAAATCCTGAATCGTTGGCTGAGTCTGGGAAACAGCCGTAAATATTTGCTTGGTAGCTTTGTGTATAAATATATACAGGGGTGGCCAACTTTTCTGTATATAAGATCTACTTTTTATCTTAAAAGTGTGTCGCGATCGACTTGTTGTCATAGGCGTAGTATAAGGGTGAAGAAGGGGTGTAAAATGCATACTACGTTTATACACTGTGTTTCAGTATAAGGTGCATTCCAGCGAGGTATGGGTATATAAGTAAAATATATTATTTTTTAAATCNTCACAGACTAATTTGAAGTTTCGACAGAAACCCACGATTTGCGTACGGCGCGACGTTTTAAACAATAAAAGATTCGTCATCTATACATCGTGAGATAACTTTTTTCGGCCATGCATTAAAGTCGTAAATATCAGGGAAACTCAAAAAGCGGAGTCACGGAAGCCGCTTTATCTCAGCAGAGGCATTTGAGTGATGCTGTCATAAAACGAGAAGAAAGGCGGAAGTCTAGAGTGAAAGAGTGGCAGGGGTTTTTGCTTTCGATACAACATTTGGAGGGAAGAGGTAAAAGAAAAAGACAACCAAAAAAGTAGTTCAAATAACTAACATTAAAAGGAGTTTGCGATTTTCCACGCTTTTCTTTTAAGCATTTTTGACCTAAATCTTGGATTTCATTCTCTGATCTCGATATCTCCATTTTTGTGCCCAAAATTTGTGTGCTCTGGGAAGTCTTATGTTAATGGTATAACGCTGGGTCAAAATATTTATGTCATAGATGCTTTAACAGCAGTATTAATTTAAAAGTAGTATCTTATTATATTTTTCATATTAACTTTTTTGGACATCATACTGTAGTAGCTATCGCATAAGTTAACAAATTTATTCCGAAGTCGTCATTTAATGCGAGATAAGAAAGTCCCTTTGTAGAAACTTGCTGAGAATGGTTAATCCAATGGCATGGATATGAATGGTATATAAATGTAAATTACTTGAGGTAAAGTGTTTACTACAAATTGTATAACCTTGCCAAGTGCTTGATTCGCTTTATTATAGTATTGAAAGAAACTTAGGCTGAGAAAATTTGTTAAATTTTATAAAACCTCTCGTAGATTATTCGTCTACTCCCCGGAGAAAAACTTAGGTAACAGTAGAATGAATGAAATATCTTTGAGTTAATTTCATCGATAATAAAACGTGAGGTATCAACATCGGAAACGTAAGTGGACTGAATATTGCTAGGACACTAGCGAAACATGTTGCCATAAATAAAATTGCTGTGGAAGTGTACGAAACGGTCTTTATTTCATTGGAAGAAAAAGTTTGTGAATTTTATTTTTGGCACGAATCAGACTCCATATAACGATTGTGGCACATTGGGTGTGTAGACAATGGTTGCACTTTGAGTTATTAAAAGCACAGCTTAAGGCGGCAAGTTTCTTAAAGGATTGCTTCTGTAAATCAGTAAGGGTTATTGACATACCGCATGACTTAGTATAGTGTTGTTAAAAGTGCTAAAGCTGAGTTCATTTCACACATATGGGCTCCGATCGAGAATCGAACCTGGGACCGCCTTCCTCGAAGTCGAACGCGTTACCCACTTGACTAACTCCGTTTGATGTAGTATACGTAATATCTGAGGAGAGGATCAAAATCAAGAATGAATTTCCTTTGCGATTTAATAGATAACTCTTGAACTAGTTTTAAAAAATTTCACCGTGAGCGATACACGACAGATTTCGATGTGAATGTGAGCGGAGTATGTATACTAGCAACACGCCGAAAAGCGGCTGGCAGGATACGCATGTAGCAAAATTTAGCAATCAGATGTCCTAGGCGCAAGGACCATTTTGAGGCCCCAGAAAGAGATTGGTCCTGCTACCATATCCTGACGAATGAAATATTTATCTTTTGTCTGTTGGTACGAGATAGAGAAAAATCTATCTTTTAAAGTTCAATAAACACACCGTTCTTCGTAACTTCCACAAATTATTTTATTGTACGACCGGTTTCGGCCTAAGCTCGGCCATACTCAGGTAAATTTTACAGAAAATAAGCCATTTTTATATATGTCCATGGTTTTCTTATCTTTTATATACTTTTTCCTCAGTTTTGTTAATGGCTGCGATGATATGAAAGCTACTGAGGTATGAGTTATACTGAATGAGAGCATTAGTAAAGGTATCTCGTTATGCTATGTTACAAAAAGTGTTACTCGTAGAGTCATTATGCTTCACGAACGTGGGCTTGTTCTGCTTATAGCATTCTGGCTCAGAGAGGAAAGCAAGGACAAACTACCTTACTCCTCATCGGGCCTAGTAAGCCTCATTTCCCTCTCCTAGCTCTTCGTAGCTTATGGTAGAGGGGATGAGGTCTCAAACGACCTCTGGGCTGAATACAGACAGCAAGAGATTATTCACCGTAGAAAACGACAAAACGTATCTCATTGGGCCCCTCAAACAGCGAGGCACTCAACTAGCGCCTAATGGTAAATCCGCCCGTGTAGATATAGGTAGCTTGAAGAATTCATATCGTATAACTGTACATGGTCCGTTTATAGCGCTAAATTTTCCCCGATTTCAGCGCAGCGTTTTTGCCTTGGATAGAGCTTTGTTGACAGTCGAAATGAGATTGGCTGAAGTAAAAGTCGAGGGTTACGTGCGCGTTAGGAAAGGGAAAGTATGGCGCTGGAGAAATGCTAGGTGGAAAGTGCAATGCGTCGTGGAGGAAGTCGTATTGGAGGCTCTCGAGTGTAAGCTATCTCGACGAAAGGTAAAGCTTGTCTTCTAGTTTCGCGGCCTCCATTTTCCGCTACCTCAGACATAACTCAGCTCGCAGGAGACCGCCCTTTGAATTATTTCCGACTCGGGATCCATGAATAGAGCCAGAATTTTTCGAATGTTTATCGCAGCTTTGAAATGACAGCCTAATACATTTTTACGTCACGTAGCCTTACCAATGTATATAGCAGAATATGCCGGATAGAAAGTTTATTTAATAAAATATACGGTATAGTATAGTGAGGAAAAAGATGAGAAGATACATGTACTAATTCTACCTGCAAATTGCCGGAAGCATATTGCAAGACGTGTATTAACACTAACCCACTTTTCTTGCGTTACTCATACTATATCTTAATTACTGGAATACTTTTGATTTTGAATAATAATAAGAACAACTTATTTATCACAAACAAATTATGAAAGAACCCAATAACATGTGATGTAATTAAAAAATAAAGGAGATAGACCTTTATAAAAAAATTAGAAATAAGAATAACGATAGAATACACACAAAAATATACACACATACGAATTACAAAGAGAATTCATAGAGAGAAATTAAAACAACAGTAATGAAACAAGGTGGATTATAGTTTAAGTTTCAGGCGTCTCAATGACGATGAAAAATACATTTATTCCTACACAGGGCGTCATTAGCTGCACCCATCAGCCTTCAGAGGGGCTCAAATCTACACACATCAACCCTTCAAAAGTGAAAAGGAGGGTGTGTCTAGATCTTCTCTAGGATTCATTGAAGTTTATCCTCTTTAGAAGATCTGAATCATAAATCAGTTAAACTGACAATGACATGAAATCAAATTAAAGCTACTGAAATGTGAGTGATGCTTAATTATTGAATGAGGAATGTGAGGGCATTAATACTGGTCACATAGTTGCATTATTTTTGTATCAGTGAACATCTTCATTTATAGGGACATTGCACTGTGCAATTTGACCTCTTCCACTTTCTGATTTAGGGAAGAAGGCAAGTACAAATAACCTCACACCTCATCTTACCTATCCACCTCATTCCCTCAACGATGGAAATTAATAGAGGAGCGGGTTAGGATCAAAATCTGGACTATACGTGCGGGTAGACCTACCAATTTAAAATCTGCTAGCTTTTTTTAGCTAATCCGCGCGAAACTACCAGAAGTAACCATTTTTTCTAGTAAATAGTGTTTTGTAACTTCCTGGCGATATCGCGATCGTTGCTTGCGAGAATGACCAAGTACTCCGTCGATGACCTGTGAAAGTTCCCAAAAGCTTGTGCCGGTACTCCGATCTCTTGAGCAGCCCATACGAGGGACGTCATCACAGTCGATAGTTGCTGTCGAATCTGAAGTCTCCGCTGATAAACTGAGCAGCTTTATGTTGGACCATCTAACATTCGTAGGCCAATACTCGGAATACATCTCCTGTTAGTGGATTTATTACTGAAGAATATAACTCCAATATTACCTCAAATATAATTGAAGCAAATATTTTTAGAAACAAATCTTTTTACTATTCTCCAATAATATCTTGTGAAAAAACATCTTAAAAATATAAATAATACTATTTCCGTAATGTTACCACAGACTTAAATTGTGGTTTATCTAAAGTTATTGATCTAATATAAGATGTGGGTTAATGAAAATTTATATGGTGACTTAAATATGTGAAAGTAGGTAAGGAAGAAGCCAATAAATAAATAAATTACACAATATTTTCAAACACTATCTTCCAGAATTTAAGTATTTTGTAAATATCACAAAATAGGTATTTAATTGTATCAAAAATTAAGTATTTACTTAAATTGTGATAGTTACAAAATAATTCAATTCCGGAAGAAAGTGTTCGAAAATATTGTATAATTTTATCAGTTAATTCATTTTTTCCTTTCACCGTTTTTCCTCTTGAGAGTGAAATAGATTATGATTCTCTATAGATGAAATTTCAGTACACTTCATGACATTTTACGATAAGTGTTCTGATAATGATCTCTGTAGAAAAGTACAGAATCCAGTGGCAGTGCTTTGCCATAGAATACAGTAATGATTAAGTATATATCTATCTATAAACAGTCCATATACAATTTGGAGCATAATTTCCCTGAAGATGCATATGGTCAGCCGAGATAGAATGTTAGTTATCCATTGTGGAGATGCGTTCATTTCTAGGTATCAACGCTATATTTGTCCAATTCTTTGTGGTACTTTATTTTCTCATTTATCGCTGTTATCTTTATGGCTAATTTTTATCGGTCGCTATCATAAAAATTTCGTCATATGAAAGTTTCTCGTGAAATACAATCAAGTAAAAGGATCAAAAGGGCGCGTTGTATGAAAGGACCTCTTTCTTACGCTCCGCAGTTCATCGAACGTTTAGAAACGCTGCGTTAACATCAGCGAAAGCCCATGTGCTCGAGAAGTCACGCCATGCCACTCAATGCTATAGAAATGCTGTTACATAATGCATGGAGGAGATTTCGCTGATTGAGTCGGGGTGATGTACTTCACACTGCATATTCACTCGCGACATGCGTACTTCGTGATTCATCGACTCATGTGAGTGAGGTCAGCTGACACACTTTCGGGTTGTTGATTTTTCAAACCTTTATCCTTCCTTCCACTATTATATCCTCTTTGATGATTGATATTTGATTATATAGTGAGGTTTTAATAATAACTACGTTCATTATGCTAGACTAGAGTTACGAAAACAATCATAATAATTTCTTTCATGATAACAACAATCATAATAAATCATAACAACAATCATAACAAAATATGACAACAATCATTATAAACATAACAATAACAATAATAGCAACACTATTAGCAATTGTAACTTTAAGAAGATCACTATAAAACAATCATAATAACAATAAGCATAATGATCGATACAAACAAACAGATTCGTCAAGCACAATAATGACTAGAATATTTGTTATAAGCAACACATACATGTAGTAACCCATTTCAGATACGATTAGCAATATGTTCATCAAAATCTTACGCAAAACTGCGATCTTGGTTATGGCTGATTGAATTCAATTTTGAAACTGCATTTTCTTTATCCATTTAAATAAAATATTCATCGGAAGGCTTCGATATGAAATTGGAATTGTAAATTTGATTGATATAAGCTACCATTAGGAGAGGAATGAGATCACAATGTTCAATAAAACTGACAAGGCTAGATGGGTTTTATTGCCCTACACTGCAATACATCACACGTCACCTTGAACAATCCATGGATAGTGGAATTCAGAAGGGGTTATCCAAGGAAATTCTATTTCAAATGGCTGAAGACCGCGAGTTGCGGCTGTAACGACATACCTTTCGTATGTTGATCAATATAAGGCGATTATTTGTTTTTCAACTATAAAGAGTTGTTTTCTCTTCATAGCTCTCAGTAATAAATTCGATACTCCGATTATGGAGCAACTTGAAGTTGTGCTCTTCTTTGCGGAGTCATTTCTTTTATGCAATGAAAACGATACATAAACTTTTCATCTGCTAATTCAAGGACATCGCAGGAAGGGACATAGCTTGTGTTACATGAGGGAAAATTCACGTGGGAGTGAAATTGCCTTTAAATTAGTAATGTATCTGCCAGGTTTTGCTCAAGTTAAATCGATCGCGAAGGTAATTTCTGGGGTGATTTTTTTTCAACAAACTGGATATTTTTTATAATTGAACCAGTGTTAAGGTGCACACGCATCCCTTGTTTCACCCCCCCCCTTTTTTCGTATTTTTAGTTTTTCCAAAAAATAACTTGAAGTTCTTTAGAGAATTTGAGAACGATAGAATCTGTACGAAACTTGGCTGGAAATGATTTAATACATCTTAGGAGAGTTGAGCGGTAACTATTTTTATTCATCAGATTCGAAATCCATTGAAAGTATCACATTCAAATTTCGATAATATCAAACATAATAGAACTGTGAGACTTTTATACAATCTGAAGTCTATTTCCTCTTATAAGGCACAATTTTCGTATCTATGGTTTGATGAATCTGGTCTTAAGTGATCTTTATATCTGATCGAAAATGCATACCTCTTGTTGAAGACTTTGATATCATTCATCTTAACTCATATTGAGGGTCAAATACAGCCATGAAGTATATATACTTCATGGCTGTACATATGTCCTCTTCTCTTTCGTCGAACTAATTTTAAATGAGCTTTGAAAGTGGTGAATAATAGATCCATATATCTGCTAAATTTATCGAAGTATTTAATAGCTTTAAATCGTATTACCATCTTTTACCATCATTATTGATTTGACTCATTTCCATTATGTAAATAAGAGAAAAATTATATAACTTGAAGTAGAACAAACAAAAAAATTATCCCCCTGGAGTAAATGAAGTGGTCAGTATCAAATTCATTAGATTTCCATGAACTTTGGATGATTAAAGTGTACGATATTTCCATTCCGTCTCGTTTTGTGGCATCATTTCTTTATCTTCAGTCTCGGCAACTTAGTACACTTGCCTTTTTTAGCATGAAGAAAGTGGGTAGAGGTTGGCTCCGCGGCTTCTTCCTTTAGCATAATCTGTTTACTTGTATTCCATACTTGTAATCCCTATCCATCTATATAGGTGTAATTGTGTCACTTCGTGTGAATAAATGTTGCCAGTCTTGGTTCTTAAGCATTCTATGGAAGACAAGGTTTTCTTGGCTGGCATTTTAATGAACTCATGAAAGCAGCGAGAGAAATATTTGAATAGCAAGCATGAGACGTAATGGCTTCATCTGAGCAATTATCTGTGTACTTGGCCCAAATTGATTGTATTTCGTATCACGCTCTGGTGATGTTATGTTACCACACTCAAAGTAGATCGATATTTCGTCATCTTCTGGATCATGTCTTTAAAATTTAACCCGTTTAGTTTACCTCGTTAGAATTATTAAAACGAGGAGTTGGATGAGTATTCAAGGGAATTGAAGGATAATCATCTACGCTTCTCTTTGGCTTCTTGTTTGTTAATTTATATAAATTGCAAGCCTTGTAAAAAGGAAATTCATGAGATTGCATCATATGAAGAAAAAAATATGCTTGAATTGAATAAGCGTACATTTTCCGTCATTTACATCCTCTATGGCTCCCTTTAGGCCCAGGTTGGGAATTCTTGAAATAAAGGAGATTAGGCTGCGATTGCTTGATTAATTCAGAGAAAGTACATTTGCTGAAGATGTACTCGGTATTATGCGACCCCCTTCTGCTACTAATAATAAAAGAAATAGATGCGAGGATAAGTCGTTTTAGGGACTATTCCGCGAACTATATGCGACAACAAATGAGCTAAATGACTGGAACGCTTGGTGATTACACCCGCTGCCACACACCGAAAGGTGGCTTACAGGAAATTATAGAGATGTATGATGGATTGAGGTTAGCACTAATATAGTGGAAGAAGTACTGGAATTATTCTGAGCAGGATAGGCTTGTATGTTATACATATATGTATGTATGTTGATACAGAAATTTATTCTTGAGCTAGGATTTAGTATTTAAGTTTGTTATAAAAGTACGTAACTTTCAAAGACACGTAGGTTACTAGCAATTTATTAGCAATGTTTATATCAACAGATCTGTGAGGAAACTATTTTAATCTCAGAAAAGTGTAGATGAAAACATTCAGATGATTGCAAATGAAAGGTGATCGCCTCCTCTTGAAGTCACTGTAAGACCAGCGATTTGCCTGAGATATACGAAGAGTTTAAGCAGTGAACTGACAGCGACGTTTTTCGTTGATTGCAATTCATCAACTGCATTCCTCGCAAAAAAATTAAATTCTTAACGGTTATGGAAGAGAAGTAAGGAGCTAAGATCATTGTTAATCTAAGAGAAGTACACTCNATGATGTGTGTCATTAGTGGAATGATTGACATCTGAGCCGTGATGAGCCTGTGTTACCTTACAAATATAGGTAATCTTCGATCTTTATTGGCTGTAAACACGCGCATGCGTAGATGCGAAATCTATGATTCGGTCTTCCACAAAGATAATCGAATCCCATTTGCCCTCATATGACAGCGGAATTTATATCTTAGCTACGCTAGTTTTTGGTTAAAATACATGTTATTTTAAATAGATGTATGTTATTGACATTTTTATGTGACGGATGATAGGAAGACTTCTTATCACATTATCTATTAGAGAATATGTACGACATAAATTTTATCTTTGTGTTGGATTGCCAATATTTGACCCATGTTGTCTGCATAAGCTCACGTTTACGCTCTAGTGCACGAAAGTGAATCGCAAATAAATTTAAATCCCCCGCCAAAGGAAAATAGAGCAAGTACTACATACTATCCACTACTCGACGAAAACGAATGAGCTTCCCAAAAGCTTTCGAGCGAATCTCGATTTTTCCAAAGCCACCCAATAAAAAGAGTGAAGCTTCTTGTTTAACGAGACACGGTAATGAATTCGTGGATGCACACATCACGAAGGGCCGGGGTAGGGAAGAGGGAATNTCGACGAAAACGAATGAGCTTCCCAAAAGCTTTCGAGCGAATCTCGATTTTTCCAAAGCCACCCAATAAAAAGAGTGAAGCTTCTTGTTTAACGAGACACGGTAATGAATTCGTGGATGCACACATCACGAAGGGCCGGGGTAGGGAAGAGGGAATTCCGTGGGGCCTAGAGGGGAACCCTGCGGTAACCATGGCAGCCGTTTTGTAACCGGAGTCGGGTGGTGCTTGGCACGGGACTCTTGCAACCAACTCTTCTCCCCAACCACTCGGCCTCCTCACCCTGCGAGCCTTGGGTGCGGCATCGTTGGTGCAGCGGGTCATTAAGAAGATAAGGGAGTGGGGATAGGTAACTGTAGGGCACCCATTCCGGAATCCACCACCCCCACCTCTCACACCACTCTCACCCCACTCATTTCGCAGGTAAGTGCGCCAAGAGTCCGCATCACGGCAACACGCCCGCACTACGGCACTTGTCCCGTGTACGCTCAAATCTTCTGTCCGCAAGTGGCGCTCGAATTTTTTTTCCTCGTCCGGTTCTCGAAACATAGACGCCTTCGCGCACTCGCTTCAATTCGACCTCCCCGTGCACAGAGGCGGACTTTTTTATCGACGTATGTTCTGAACGCTCTCAATTTCACAGCCAGGGCGGACTGAAATGTCGCTTATTGTCCCGCAACCATTTTTTCTTATATATATTTCATGGAGCGATTTTAAAGTTAGGAGCTTAAGAGTCGATGATTTTTCTTACGAATCTGATTAATATTCTCGAATTCGAACGAAAATTCTTATCTAATCGGAGAGTTATATTAAATTATATTTTCTAGAAGATTTATAAAATATTGCGTACCTACTCTATTTACTATGATGTGTATCATTAGTGGAATGATTGACATCTGAGCCGTGATGAGCCTGTGTTACCTTACAAATATAGGTAATCTTCGATCTTTATTGGCTGTAAACACGCGCATGCGTAGATGCGAAATCTATGATTCGGTCTTCCACAAAGATAATCGAATCCCATTTGCCCTCATATGACAGCGGAATTTATATCTTAGCTACGCTAGTTTTTGGTTAAAATACATGTTATTTTAAATCGATGTATGTTATTGACATTTTTATGTGACGGATGATAGGAAGACTTCTTATCACATTATCGATTTCCGTGGTTCCAGAATATTTGCTCTCAGTATGGCAGTCTGCCTTTATCTGCCATCCATAAATCTTGTCTCTAGATATTGTGCTTCATTGGTAATATGAGATCCTGAGGATAGTTCGTCGCTAGGATAATATTTTTTAACACAACTCGGATCGAAATTTTCAGTTCTAAAGTAATGCTAACAAAAGGTTCATTGCTCTAATTAGAGAAGTATAAGGCAAGAGCTACGAATTTCAGCCCTTTCATTTGCAATACAACATTTACTTAATAAGGATGGTCACGTTTTGTTATGAACGAGCAAACTACTGTAGCAGCACTTTCTCAAACTTAAAAAAAAAAAATTCCCACTTAGGTCTAAGAGCTAATTTTAATAACCCTCTTTATTCAAGAAATGGATGTAGAAAATATTCCAAAACGATCTTTCTTGCTATTTCTGAATTGCTATTATTGAGTTATAATTGACATCATTAAACTGCGTAAACTGTTCTTTGTAACCGTCAAGATTGCTTACTGATATTAATGCGTTAGAATTAATACTCACAATGCATCTTTACTTTCTGAAAAGTATTCAACCCGAAGTTCGGTTGGGACCTCATTCCCTCTACCATCAGCTACGAAGAGCTAGGAGACGGAAATGAGGCTTACTAGGCACGATGAGGAGTGAGGTAGTTTGTCCTTGCTTTCCTCACTGAGCGAGAATGCTCCATCAGACCACCTTAGTGAAGCACAATGGTTCTACGAGGAACACTTTTCGTGAAATTGCATAAAAAGAAACCTAAATTAACTATCATTCAGCATCACTCATGCCTCAGTAGCTTTCATATTATCACAGCCTTGGAAAAGACTGAGACAAAATTAAATAAAAGATAAATTTTTCTCTATCTCGTATCAAAAGACAAATGATAAATATTCCATTCGTCAAGATATGGTAGCAGGTCCGCATATTTACTGGATAAATGTAAACTACATCAAAATCACATTTAGTAGAATATCGCCCCTTTTAAAGTCTTGTATATAAAAAGATGTTGGATGTTACTACCACAAAGGAAATGTTCGGTGGGATTGTCCTATTAGAGTGTTTTCATCCGTAACACTCAAGGTAAGAATCGTCTCCAGTTCACGATTGGCTTAATGGACGAGGATATCCTCTTTAAACATTCCCGAGAACAAATTCTGCAGACCCAGGTGAACGCTGTTCTCTCCTCAACTCATTCTCCCTATCTCTAAATCTTACCCATCTTTTTTAATGGCTCTTAAAACAAATTACTCCGCGTCCCATTGCCATTCATTCTCCAACTTTTTCTCCGTCTTTTCGTGCTGCCCTAATTCTCTATTCACGGTAATTTGAGTATCTCTTTTTTATCTGTTCAGTCTGTATATTCTCCATTTTCTTACGCTGGTGTTTCCAGACTTAAATAGCCAATTTACGGATGAGTCCTTTTTGTTGCGTCATACAAAAAATTAGTGGATTTGAAGCAAATCGAATTGCTCAGGTGTTGATGTTACAATTAAGGATTTCCTTTCACTCGTTCCTCTCTTTCAGGTCTTATTGTTCGATGACATTAACTACACTCTTTGGAAATAAGCCAATCGAGAAAAAGATATGTAATACGAAATCTCGGTTTCGTGTCATAAGCATTAGTCACCCTACCTTTTAGTGTTTTTTGCTCCGAAGTTCTTTCAAAGTTTTTTTGCTAACAAAAACGTTTTTGTAAGTGTTTGCGAAATTACTTTGTGTATACTTGTCATACTGGTATTTTGTAATCATATACGAAAGAAAGTTGTGTAGATATTTATAGAACTGTAAAATAGAAATGTTCCATATTTTTAACTTTTGGTTTGGCCACTGAAGTGTTTTGGGAGCGAAGCACATCTTCTTACGTCACTGAAAATTGATACAAAATAATCGACAGTCATTTTATGATCGATGGAATTTCTGAAAAAATTTAGTGGAATTCTTCATCAGGTGAACGGAAATCGAATCGCCTTTCATGTCAGTCTATCTACCCTGCTGGTCCTGTACATATACAGTATATGTAGGTTCTTTCCAGGTTAAATTTGTCACAAAAACTTACGTGATTTTGTACGCGATATCTTCCATTGAAATGTGGCCTTTGTTTGTGGAGCTATCTAGGGTGAACGTCCGAATTTACCTCATATAAATTGATAAGGATATGTTGACCCAGCTGAATGCTCTTAAGAGTCTCGAATGCAAATAAGTATAAGGTATGTATACCTTTAGGTCACATCGATCATCATTTCATGCATTATCATCCCCTTTTTATCTATTTCCTTTTCTTCTTCGATTGCGTATCTCTGGGCTATATTGTCCTTCGCTGTTTTTCTTCGCAATTTCTTTTCTTGCTCTGTCTTTTCAACCTTTGCCCTTTTCTCATCCCGTGCTATTTTGACATGAAAATCACAAAAGGAATCCCCTTTTAGGATTTGGATTGACAATAGCATCTATTCCATATCTTTGAGCGTGTCTCTGAGTTTCAATGTTTATCCGGGTCTTTTTGGAACAAAGCACGCTATCATCTTTATTTCAGTTTCCTATCGTATTTTTCCTAAGTTAACCTACACTTGTAAAGATGGAGAAATTGAAAGAGAAAAAGACTTTTTCTCTTTCAATTTTTCCATCTAAATTCAAAGCATGTGAACCATGCGTTTCTCGTCGCTTTATTACACTTGTAAACTTTAAGAAATAAGTTTGGGCTCAAAGCCTGGAAGGCTCTGTTGTATGTCAATATATTTGTCAATTAGGCTTTTCTTCGCATTCATATGTACTTCACTACTTCAATTACACGAAGATTTCCGCTAATCTGACAAACCACAAAATCTACGATAGCTTTATTCGCTCAATTGTAAACGAGAAAGTAGCTTTTCGATTTTCAGTGCAATTCTGATGTTTAGAAAACTGACTGAGGGAAAAACCATTGAGTTGTAACCTATCGTATTGTAGTATTTAAAAATGAAAAGACAGCAAGAAGTTGGAGGCCCATGAAATTATAAAAATAGCTTATACAATCAGCAATGTCTTCTGTGGTCGCTGGTGACGAAAAACGGCCGTGAAACCGAGCGCGTGAAAACAAGGGCGTGATATGAATAGATACGGGAAATTTCGTGCGCGGATTAGCCGATTTTTGCTTTATTTACCGAGTATATTACGTATATAATTGAGATTTGTTATACATATGTTATTGGGTCTGGAAAGCGGTTGAGGAATAGCGACACTGGGTGAATTTTCCAAATATGTTTCCTAGCGGATGCAACAAATCTTAAATGTAACTATTGAAAATATTACATGACGTTAATATTTAAAAGTTTTTATACTCTTAAGGAACTATAATGTAATATTTTCTGTGTCTAAAGAACAACTGAAATTTAGAATCGGTTTATTTCGTATGACATTTTCTGCGTTTTCTTGTCGTTCGATTGTCTGCCAATTGAAATTCTACAGTGTATTTTGATTATTGGGTATTGCTAAAAGTGCTTCGACAGCTGAGGTCATTTCGCACGTAGGCTCCCACCGGGAATCGAACCCGGGACCGCTTATTATAGGAGTCGAACGCGTTGCCCACTTGGCTATCGGGAGCCCTATTTTGATTATTGTTTGAAATCCATAATTTATTGCTCAAAATGCGAGGTCGGGCGTTGACTGAGTGAAACTTCATATTAATAGCGTGGAAATTTTACGGGGGGTAACCAAAGGATTTTGGACAGTTTTATAACATCACTGAACGAGTAGATTAAGCAACACGTAGAAGAGATAAATGAGCCCAGTGTGTTTTATTTGAGTCCTTTACGTAATCCTAACGTATTCCGACAACGCGATTTCCCGAGAAAAGATTGATGCGATCGTAATCAAAGTAAAAGATTTAATCATCCATATTGCAATAGCGTGATGATTCCCATGAAGAAGGGAGTCGTGGGGTGGAGGACACATCTTCTGCTGCTCATAATTTTGATAAATGAATTAATGAAAACCCACGCGATGAATATTTGTTAAACGCAGATTCACATTTATCGCGATTTTTCAAAAATTTTATTTGTATTTTAGCAAAGTTCGTCGTGGTTCCCAATATACTACTGAATTAATAAAGTTTAATAGATTAATAACTACCCTGGTGGATTGAATGTTTCTCATACTGTCAAAAGTATCGCTAAAGATATAGACAACGTCTGATTGAATTAATTATTTCTTAGCATATTCATCTAAGTAAAGAAATTACCTTGAAGTATACCATTGCAACAATTTCAAAGCTTTAATTTATTAAAAACCTTTATTTAACAATTTCGTTGCAGTAATTTGATTCAACTGGTAATATAATTAAATATCAATGTCGTGTTCGCATTAGTACAATGATGAAAAAAATAAAGAATTATTTACATATAATAGTCATGATCACTTTATTTTTAAGAAGTTCGAAGCATTCATTTATAGCATTTCTCCTGAAATGTCACATGGCATTTAAAAAAAGGTAACATTGCATTTCTTTATATTCCATGTTTCCCTCAGCAAATGCAGAGCATTTTGCTGGATCAAATTTTGCGGCCGTATTCAAACAAGAGCGATCGGTATTTCCGAAATATTTTAGGTTTCTAGTTTTCTTAATTTTCTAGGTGTTACATGAATTTTAGGATGCACAATTAATGATAATCATGAGTCCTCTGCTTTTCTCTTATCTTGCGTGAGCTCAAATTCCAATTCAACGCCCTCTCTTTATCTTGCTGAAAAACAACTTCTCCCTTGATATCATCCAACCCATTTTTCATATCCTCCTCGCCTTTTCCTAGCTCCGACGTTCAATTATTCCCTTCGAAATTAAGGCGTCGCATGTAATCAGAAGAAGTTCAAGTTCTTTTATAAATGAAGGCACACGATGTTTTGGACGACGCATGACAAACTTCTAATTTCCGAAAGCAAAGAATAAAAATTCGTTTGCTCTTTCCTCGATATTTCATGCGGTGACGTCACCGAAATCGTAGTGCGCGGGGAGGATTTCTCATTAAACTTCGCACGAATAAGTCTGCCGAGAATAACGCCCGCATTAAGTCATTCCAGCGGCAATTTGTGCTCGCCACTTTCCTTGCCTCCGCAAACATCCATCACGGCTCTCAGATAAACAGAGATAAAAAAACTTCGATTCATCGCGGAGTTCCACCACGTCACCTTCATTGTCACGCGGACGGAATACCAGCACGCCAACCTCATTTCTTCCTCCACCTTTCTCTCTTCATTCCCTCTCTCCGTGCACACGATGCATTTCGAATCCTTCCGTCACGAAAAGCGAGGAGGAAAACAAAGGGAGAAGCTCTTTGTTTGGTTGAGTGGTTAGAGGGAAAAGCAAAAATAAATGAGGAAAACGCATCGCGCCATTTTACCCGCTCGCCATTACTACAATTTGCGATTTGCGCGGGAAAAAAATATCATCGAAGTTCGCCGGAGGTGGATCGCGTAAATTGAAACATCTTTCCAGGGCGCGTGTTTTCGAAATAAATGTGATAAAAATGTGCAGAAGAGGTGATGTCCTGTATGAGCTAGGCTATGGAGATTTGCGGATGCGTGGTGGTGGTATATCACTGCGTCAAATGGCGCGTTAATTTGTAGCGATTACTCGGTGATTTTATAAGAATATGTTACTATATTAATAGTTTATGGCAGGATATATTTTTAGATGTTTAACTTTATACAGGGTGTTTCAAAATGAATGAACCGATTTAATGAAGCTATATTTTATTGTCAAAAAGTGTTACAAAATTCCAACCAAGTGGCATATATTCTACTGAAATAGAAGTATATTTTCTTCCATCCTTTAAGTGTTTATGATGATATGTGCGTCTTATGTTATATAGTTCACTGTAAAATGGCATGTATGCTGTATGTGTTTAAGTGTTTATGATGATATGTGCGTCTTATGTTATATAGTTCACTGTAAAATGGCATGTATGCTGTATGTGAATACTGAAATAAATAAATAAATACGAGGGTCATCCGGAAAGTAGTACCCGTTCGTGAAATAAAGACACAAAAGTAAATATTAACAAACATAAAAAATTTTATTTGAAAGAGGATACTTTAAACTACTTCTCAACATAATCTCCAAGCAAATTAAGGCATTTGTCATAACGTGTGACAAGTTTCTGTATTCCTGCTGCATAGTCCTCCGCCGCCAGCTCATTGAGATACAGGGTCACTCCTTCTTTAAGTTCTTCATCGCTGTCAAATCTTTTCCCCGCCAAAAAGTCTTTAAGCTTTGTAAAGAGATGAAAATCTGAAGGGGCCAAGTCCGGGCTATACGGTGGATGGTCGAAAGTTTCCCATTTGAATTGCTGCAAAAGTCTTTGTGTTATCCCAGCTGCATGAGGCCTGGCATTGTCATGAACGAGAATGACACCAGTAGACAATAGACCTCGCCGCCGATTTTGTATTGCCCGCC
>KZ308254.1:1144533-1166206 GCA_000376725.2 Ladona fulva | reverse complement strand
TTATTATTATTATTATAGGGTTGACCTGATGATGGCAGTGTAGCCGAAACCGGTCGTGTATTAAACATCTTGTTGGTACAACGAAGTTTTTCTTATTCCTTCTGAATGTCTTTCCTCGAAGTCCCGCCAGATAGCACAGGATGTAAGCGGAATTTATTTTCAACGATGCAATGTTTTTCCCAAATTTATTATGAATGAATCGCTTCCACCCATAAGTATCTTTAAAAGAGAAGCCTCAACTAGAGTAAGTATTGATAGTGGCGGAAGAAGAAAGATTTTCAAACTGAAGTAGAGAGAATGGATTCTCAAGTATTTAGTATTAAGTGTTTCTAATTAGTAGGTAATTGAAGTTTAAACGTAAGACGGTGGGGGTTGAGAAGATAAAAACGGTTTGTGGATGTAAAGAGTGGACTAAGTTACCAAGGAATAAGGCGGCTTTAAACAAGGAATTTAAGGGCACCTGAGCCTAAGGAGAATTAGAACACTCTCGATGGTACACGAATAACTTATTTTGAGAACATTTAAGGAATTTTTCAATGTAAGTTCCTATTTTTCGTAAGGTTGGCGGGAGTAGTTGTGTAGGGCAACTCGGTGGTAAAAAACGCTTGGTATTTATGAGATAGGAAATGAATCCTGGAACAAGCATCTATGACCTCTGCGTTTATTGATCCTGAAGGCTTCAGCGCTCCGAGGATGCTCGTATTTACAGCTATTTGAACCACCGCCGAGTGGCTTCGAGGAAATCCTTTGACCGCTAACTCCGAAATCAGCGATAAGCATATAATCATCCATTTACCGATTAGCAGCCTGCATAGCTGCAGGGCATAATTAGAGTCGTACGTAATAATCAAGGGAAATTCGCGCATCCAAACTAGGTGCGGAAACCCTACAAAGGGTTAAAACTAATCCGCTATGCGAAATCCATCACCGAACTGCGAATAATTTAAATAACACCTCGGTAAGAGATTAAATTAATCGTTCAATGAATGAAGATGGTACCATAATGATTCTCTTTGATGGAAATGGCCAAATTTACACTTTTGGGAGCCATATGGACGACAACCTATTAGCCATTTTAGAGTCCATATCTACTCATAACCATAAGAAATACCGATGGTTCATACGCCTTTAAACTCGCTTTAAGTCATCGGTATATTTTGATGTGAAATGAAAGGGTACTTTCATTTCATCCTCTTGACAATATAATTTAATTTAAGAGTAGCAATTATCAGTGTATAAGTGTTAAGTTAATTAAAAACATAATAGAACTACTTAATATTGGAGTCCTCCATCAGCAAAGAGTGATGTTTTAAAGGCTTCATATGCGCAATTACCCTCCTCCACCTCCTATGTTTCCCTTAGTTTCAATCATCATGCTTTATTTCCATTTCCTTCCAAACTAATACGCATGCCCTCCTAATAAAAGTATTCCCGTTTGTGAATGTTTAGTCAGCAGTATCTCTATATCTTTTGCAACATTTCATTGCATATGTTTCATATTTACAGCTGCTTTGCATAGTTGCTAAGAGAGTTATAGTCACTGCGCTTTCTACCATACCCCAGTAAGCCTTAACTCTCTACTGCAAACACCGCATCTTTAAATGGAGAGAAGGATTGACTTTGATTTGTTATAAACTATATCTACGTTACGGTCACAAATCGTTTTGAGGATTGATTCATCTCCAGTCCTCCGACTCATACTCAATTTTAAGGGAATCATCCTTTTCTTTAGAAAGAAGTTAGTACAGTTTTGTCTTTTAGGATATTGCTCCTTTTTCTGTAATTATCTATAATGTTTCCTTTAAAATTATTACTTTAAAAGCTATAAACTGTCAAATTTTTCACTATGGTAACGCAATTGACATATTTAATGTTGAAGAAAGACTGCCGTGACAACGAGAGTAATATTGTCCTGATCGAAAAGTCGCCAAAACTTTATTTAAAGGCATTAGTTAGTAAATTAATGAACTGAACATATTAATGCAATATCAGAATGTACCGGGTTAGATCAGTTTGGTTAATTACTTTCTAAGACTGTTCAACAGAGTGTACGATAGAAAGAACGCCGTGCGGTGGCAATAACAAAAAAAGAGGAACGATTTTTTTAGAACCGGATATACGTAAACTTTTTTCTAATTCCTTGTTTCCCAATTCTAGAAATAAAACTGAAAATGAAGCAGAGGATGCTTTTAAAGGTCTGGTGCTTAAAGTTTTGGAAATAACAAAGATGCTACGTACAAAACTGTTGTGCAATGCTTACTGACTGTATTTAAAACTCACGCGACTAATAGCTAGGCTTGGGTATGTTATTACTGTCTTGTTTCGTCTGTTGAAAATTTTAAAATCAACCGAACAAAAGTAGCAGTCTGTATAGTGGTTCTTCTGTCCACGTCATATCATTGGGAAGGCGAAACAAAAATGTTCCTTTCTACCCTTATTCCACAAGCGGAGACATTTGCATCTCCTGCATATCTCATGCGGAGCCCAGGTCTTGTCTTGACCTCCGAGTTTTAGTTAGAAGTATGCAAAATACACTTTCTTTGCAAAACCGCCGATGTTCTTATGTTTTGTTCAGCAGTGGATTCGCCACAATTATAACAAAAGTTATCCGGAGAAATAACGTAGCCTCTTACAGACGTATTGCACCTTTATCCCGATCACTAAAAGACGTATTGCACTGACACGCTAACTGCAGAACTAGTTCTGAAGATACAGCAAAAAACCTGTACATACAATTATTGAATAGGAGACATCAAGACGTTTAAAATCTAATTTCACGTACGTCAAGTTCAAGTTCTCCAAACAACAAAGTTCATGAGCGATTGACTCTAACGCAAATACCCCTCCCCCTCCTTGTCCACATTGCCTCAACCATACACCTCTCTCCCACATTTCCTTATCAACATTGTACATTCATTGTTGATTACAGGAATGTGCAATAATATGTTAATATAGCTCACAAGATTGTTCGCTCAATGGCAACACCGTGGATTTGCAAGAAAACCTGACTTGATGGCATTTTTTGAGTAGCTATTCTGCATTCAGTATGCAAAAATCTACGGGATTCAGGGGAATAATCCTATCTAGTTTTTTGGTCGCAGACCTGCGTTATCAGCAAATTTTAGAAAATAAACCTACTAAAATTTCTCCTTATAAACTTAACGCGATTTGCAAACCTTTGGAAATTAAATTTTTGTAGAAAGATATAACAGTTATTGAATGTAATAGTTATTGTTTTAAACTGGCATTTTTAAAAGAGGTATATTTCGTTAATAGTGACTTATATAAGTTGTCTCTGGTCACAATAGAGAAGTGGTCAAATTGGCAGATTCTATTACAGGTTTAAAAACACTCCATATGTCGTATTTCGACGCGTTTGGAGGAAAACGGGAAGTTCCGGATTTCCGGTTTCTAGGAATTACCCTATGCGCATTTCGGAAGCTTCCATTTTCAAGGGTTCCACAATTTATTCTGCTGTAAATGCTATGCAGTATTATCTTTATGACATACGAACCTGTATATACCTTATCTATGGTGTGAGTCACCTCATCTGGTTTGCACATATTCATGCTTTCTTGTAAAGCAGCTTTTGAAGACAACACAATCTGGTTCTAAAAATCTCTTCGCATTTTCAGTAAATTTTCTTCATTTAAATCCATGACGAAAAAAAACACAGTTTAAGATTCGGAAGACCTCAGCAACAACTTTGCTTTGAGTGGCCGCAATATTAAAAAAAACACTAATTTCCTTAATTTATTCAGCTTTTATGAGTGAGTGCCCAGATTCTGCAATTTTATCATCTTGCATCGTTTGATGCACAAGTCGGCGGCTATGGATTTGAATAATGAGGTATTTTCTACTTCCTTGACGTAAAAGCCCGTTATTTTGATGGAGTATTGATTATTCGCAAAAATGTGTTTTGGATCGAAGGCAGGAAATCCTTTTAGAGAAAATGGTGTTTCGATTAATTTACTTTAAAGCTTCGCGGATCTAGTGTCCGAAAAGGAAACGATCACATAAAAGCGCGAAATATAGGCCAACGTCTGAGTGCATTTGGGCATTAAGTGATTTTCGACAGTTAAATTTGTTTTACTCCGTTAATTCACGTATTTATTTGCTGAATTCGTGCATTATTTCATTTGATATAAATATAGCAGTAAATAAAGTGATTTTGCGAATATTGCCGAAGATAGGGAATATAAATATAATGTGGTATTAAAAATACAAAAAAATCCAAGTTATGTTTCTCTGGTCTACTAAATATTCTGCATCTGAGAATTCGGTCTTTAAGTAATGAATTGTATGAACCAGATTAACATTTAAATGAATTTGAAATGAATTTCAATATCTTTCTGAGCATCTGTTATCATTTTTGAAATAGAAGATATAAATTGTAACTCAAAATAATGATTTAAAATTCTTTTCGGTGATATTGTAAGAAAATCTAATATCATTGACTGATTTCGCTCAGAAATCGTAAAATTAAATAAATACTAAAATAATTGATGCTTAATTATCAAATTTAGAACTTGCATCGGAAAGTTACTTTTGCAAGACATGTTGATGGCTGTGTTATATGTATTACATTTCACAGTTTACTTGTAAGTCAGTGTAGTCATCAGCTTGAAGCCTGGTAGGATCCTCAACCCTTTCACCACTAGCTTATAACAGCTGACAATGAGAAGAGTGTATGTGGCAACTGCGTAAGATGATGATTGAGGTAGTTTACCCTTGCTTTCCTCTCTGAGCGAGAATTAACTCTTCCTGGAGCACTCAACGAAATAGTCACTCTTACAATAATAGTGACAAATAATACGTAACATTTCTCTAGTGACCTATAGAAATGTTACGTATTATTCATTTGCATGAGGACGTTTTCCTTTCATCGTATTTTCAATCAGGAAAGATTAAAGGAAAATTAACTCACTCCTCTCCTAAGATTTGGGTAGCTAATGGTGAAGGGGTTGAGGATCCATTCCTCTTCGGGCTGATGACATTAAAGAGATTTAATGTCAATTCAATCTTCTTCCACGTGGTTATTTATGCTGTAATACTAACATAGATGATGAAAACTCACTCTTGCTGATATTTATAAGTAAAAGGCATTATCTTTTCCTTAAACCTATATACGTACATCATATGATTTTGGTAACTATATGATGTAAACTCAACCCATCATTCATTGTAACTTATACAAATACAATTTATAAATCAATGTTTTGTTGATTATTGCCGTAGTGAAGTGACTGAGGCTTTAATACGGCATGTATTTTTGCGAATTTTATGAAAATAATTCGGAGTATCAGAGGCCCTTGAGCTTTGATCTGATTTTTGCGCTCAAGGGCAACTGATAGCTCAAACCCACCCCTGGTCTTACAATGATAAATCTCGTCAATTTGTGATGAATTAGTTTACTTTCCGATTTCACCAAGGTTTCTATCGCCGTCGGAAAACCCACTTCTAATTTAGACGTATTGAAACCAAGCAGTTATGAGAAAGTTTGGAAATAAGCGAAGGGTTTCCAAAGGAGAAGACTCACCTTGAATTCTCATATCCCTCATGAGTACGTTTTGTCTGTAATGCCGCATTAATATTCCAGGCCATGCTCGCAAACTTCGACTCCCTCGAGTGTAATTAAAGAAAACTTTTGAGGATTAGATCCACCTTGCTTTCAACTACGTTGTTTTCGAAGGGAGATGGCTTGCATGCTTAAATGCTATAATCTCGTGGGATGGAAAAGGAACTTTCCCAACGTTACTTCCGCAACTCTGCTCTCTAACATTATTTAACTCTGACATCCGTCTGATATCGGATATCTGCAAACAACGTTTCTATCAATCGGACTGTAAGATTTGCTTTTCGTTGTTCTGCGGAGGAAGATTTGATCGTTTTTATTGATTTTCTGACACGGATGATCTTATAACTCGTGGGAAATATTGCTGAATAAAAAGATAAATAGTTCTTTTCTATTAAGCTGAGTTTGAATAAAACCCCGCAGTGGGTGTTACGCCAAACTCCTATAATTACCTAAACGATATGAAAAGCGAAATTCATGCTAATTTTATAAGAAAGAGTACGCATAAGTAAATTATTATTGCCATATTTACGTTATCCAAGACAGTGCCTCTCAACCATGGTCTGATGTTATTTGTGTATACAAAATGTACATTTCTGCCACACAATATCCAAGAGTATCATCTGGTTCTGATCTCATACACCCATACATGTGCTTCATCTACATCTAAATATACTTTATTTCCCAGTGCTCTTAGAAACATCCATTTATTGGACAATTACAGGAGAGATGTGAGCATTAACTACATACGAACACAGACAACTATACCCCAACCAGATAAATTCAATCAACCGGGACTCGAACCCGAGATCTTAGGGATGGAGTGCTAGCGACTCCGCCGCCGCGACCGGTGGCTTCGTCATTTAATTGGATATTTTTTAGAAAATATTTATCTTTTCCATTCTACTCATAGTACTTTATCCAACGTCAATTTGAATGTGTACTGCAAATTATGAACTCCTATTTTGACTTGCCGTGAGGCTTGTAAGCTCTGCTATTTAGTAATTATTAAGATTTCCTTCTCAACTGAAGGAAGAAGGTTTTTTATATATTAAGCTAATGTGGAGTTTTCAAATTTTTTACTATTTATGGTGAGAGAAGAAGTTCATTTATGTTTGACAATGTAGATTA
This sequence comes from Ladona fulva, assembly GCA_000376725.2. Taxonomy (NCBI): domain Eukaryota; kingdom Metazoa; phylum Arthropoda; class Insecta; order Odonata; family Libellulidae; genus Ladona; species Ladona fulva. The sequence goes on along the minus strand of KZ308254.1, from coordinate 1,159,500 downwards.
AAACGATGTCGAGAGAAGAAGATATATTCTTCGTCGACCACGGAGATGGAGTTTTTTCCAACGTTGAGGTCCCGGGTTTGATTCCCGGCTAACCGGGTTTCTCCTAGTTAGGGCATAGTCTTTCGTGTCTGTGATAGTCCAAATTATTAAGACGGCTGTGATTGGGGGGTCCTTTTTCTGCTGAAGGAATAATAATAACGTGTGTGCAAAACATGTTGAGATTATCGTCACGTCATTTTCATGTTATTCAATGTTATGAATACCAATTGTATATTTATGAAGTAATTGCACTGAGGTGTTAGAATGAGTAATCATTGTACTGATAACTAAACTGCGATTTCGGTTCCTTTAATTGTATTGTGTATTTAATGTGTCTTTGGTGAAGTGAGCTGTTATATTGCACATCATAATTTGATAACTCTTGACGTTAAAGTTTGCAACAATAATAAATGTTACTCACATTTCGCATTGACGGTTGGTATGAATTGTTACTAATTTGCTTGCTTGACGCTTTTTTCACTAGGCTCATCCCAACGGCCTTCTCCGATATCACTCGAAATTGCTGCACGTAGGCGGTTAGAGAGATGGTACCCAGTCGGTCATCAAGTAAGGAAAGCTTGATAAAATGCTTACATTTTTCCTTTTGAAAAGATATGAATTTGAGCATGCTTGAGATCAAAATTGAATCGAGTTGAAGCAGTGATTCATGCGGATCCTTTTCCTTTCATGATCATCATTCATAGTTCTTAAGTGTATGGGATCGGCTGATATTCATTAAAAATCTTATTCTTAATCTTATTTGTTATTTTGGATCAGTAGAAGATTGACAAAATCACTTACCGTAAAAATATATATGTCTGTAATTTTAATATATAAATTATTGAACGATATTATGATATATATGTTACCATAATATGAGAAATTCAGCTACTGAATACAAAATCAGAATAATATGATATGGAACCCAGAGCAATACATTTTGCTATCAAAAATTTTGGTCGGTTACACAAAGCATACGCTTTAAAAAATAATCATTTCAAAAACATATTTCACTGTATGAATATATGTTAGCCCATTATCCTCGCCACACATTTTTTTTGGATTATCTCTTTAATCTTTAATACCTCCAAAACCGGGTACATCGGGATGAAAAGGTTTTGGAATCTTGTTGGTGCCTTTTATTTACCAAGGTTTACGGTGATCTTTACTCAAATCCACGAACTTTGATAAAAGCAAAGGGTAATATCATTGTCTACCCTTTTGGAACACAGAATGTTGGATTAATTTTGCCAGACTATCGAGTTTTGCTATGTTCCAGTTCCAAGCATTAAGTTGTTAAAGGTATAAAAATAAAAGGTTCCATAGAGAACCTTCCATTTGCGTGCCTTCGGAAAGCGGAGATCATCTTACTTTCGAGTTACCCCTATAATCAGTCAAATTCGGGTACTGTATTTTCGAGGAAAATGTCTGTATCTCCTCCGAAAGATTAGTCAAAATTTGTTTATAAATTGTCATCCTCACGAAGAACTTAAAATGAAATCTTCTTGTAACGTACCACAGGCGTTGTTTCTTTGCTGCTTATCTATTTTACAGCGTATTTCATATAAATACCAGTGGTGTAGCCTAAGTGAAGGGGTTGGGCGTTAACCCTCCCCCAAGACAGTAAGTTTTTAAAAATTCGAGGTTATTGGAGGTAAATTGTCATTCTTTAAATATTTACAATTACACACGCCACTGGCGACTCTCAGGGAATATATGTAAATATAAATCTGATTCCATATTTATTGCACTTAGAGCAGAAGTTTGCTTATCTCAAGAATGTAGGTGATTTTGCGTTTACTCTTGGCTCTGAACCTCCCAAGAGACAAATCCTGGCCACGCCTCGTTAAATACGCTATGTAAACAAAAATTATCTCCAAGGATACAGATCGAAATTCAGAAGGTCGATCTTCATGGATTTATTTTGCAATGAAAGAGGAAGAATATTAAATTTGATAGAGAAGCTCGTTCATCGGGGGAAGCGTTGATGCGAATTTACAAAAAGAATCATTTCATACTCACTGAACTACCTTTTAAGAGGGATAACGTCTTTGGCTATCTCGGTCATAACAATCGGTCTGCGTTTTCTTTAATCTATATTAACTCTACGTTAACGCTGAAGTTATCTGAAATTTTCCTGACTCTGATTTCAGTCTCAGATGTTGACGATGTGTATGAACTTCTCGTAGGAAAAGAATAAAATCAAAGCATGTCTACTTTAAAGACCTGAACTATGCCATTCCTTTAATGACCCCTCTGACGACCCCATCAAGAAGCCACGAGGGGTCAATTTGACTATTCTTGAATTAATATCCGCTTGATAATGTTATAATTATAGCCTTATTAAGACTACAATTTGCGCTGATAAATCCGAGTACGTCGTTTTAATAAATCATCGCAAAGAAAATCTTATAAAAAGATCAACTTCCTCTGGACTTGCGTTTGTCCCTCCAGTAACATTTTGTGCGAACTTCGCCTTTTGTAATGTGTTTAAGTGAACCCCTTGGCCAAACGCCTCACTCGATCACCATCAAGTGGTGCGCTTGCTTAACTACCTTAATGGGGCAATTTCACGCGAAAGAAATCGGAAAACGTGTGGAAGTAAATGTGAAGTCATTAATCAGCATGACGAGAAAATCTGGTATATGATGGGAAAAAGGTAGAACGATACCTGTACTCTGCAATTTCATACAGTTTAATATACGACACATTTTATACTTGGAGTTATTCGCTTTTATTTTACATCCTACCATTCCGCGAAACTTTTTATGAACAGATCTGCCATTTAGAGACGTTAATGCCCGTAATCACAGCCTGATCAAAGAGATCCAATCAGGTTTTAAGAGCAAAGATAGTTTACAAACAAGGAAAGGGTTTTAGGTACTTGGCACGCGCCCTATACCTACAAAGTCTACCAAACATAAAATTGATATGCTCAAGCGTGACTTCGTGGAATGGACACGACATTTCAGAAGAAAAGGACACTCAGTATCTTCCACAAAAATGTTTTTATTTGCACGACCGGTTTCGTCAACGAGATGACATCTTCTGGTTTTCATCATCTCGTTGACGAAACCGGTCGTGCAAATAAAAACATTTTTGTGGAAGATACTGAGTGTCCTTTTCTTCTGAAATGTCTACCAAACGGCAAATAGAAATGTTCTGGTGGAATAGCTCAATGGATAGAGCAACCGACCGGCAATTGGGAGGCCCCGGTTCGAATCCCGTTTCCGTCAGACTTCTTTCATGTCCGTTTCTCCTGGGGAAAGATAGTTTATTCCGATGAGTTGTGAGATAAACAGTTTTTGTTTACATCGTAAATTTTGAAATGAAGACCAGTCCTCAATTTTTCGCTTCAAGATATCATAAGCGTCTTATTATTAGTTATATATCTTGATGTTTTGAACCAAATCATACCAATTACGTGCTTTGCGTATGTAACGTTTACATACATGTAAAGTTGGTTTATTCCTCTCGAAAAACGCCAGATCGATATTTATTTGAGCTACAGTTGCAAATTTCAACTCAAATACTCATAAGTGTGCTATCCGAATGTTCTACCTACCTTGCTTGAAGATCCAATGATTTGTAGAATTTACACTAGGGGTGCTCGAAGTATCTAAACAAGAGAGAAATTTTGGAAAAATATTCACATGTAATTTAATTATGTACACACGAATACATATCTTTACATCATTAACATAACTTACTGCTGAATTCTAGAAATATGATTATATAATGATGATTCATATAATTCTAATATATAGATTATTCCTAGTGTATTTGGCGTATTATTAAAGTTTACTGTGTGTAGTCATTGTTTACAACGAACTGTTAAAGTTTATAATGCACTATTGTACTTTGCATGCCGCTTTTCCAATAAATATAAAATAACTCACGTGTTGTTTTTGAAAGGTTGGCTACACTGGTGATTTACACTAGCGAATAAGCGTACAAGATTTTTATGACCAAAATATTTCTTCTTCCCTTATCTCTCCTTCCCGATGTTACCTCCCCATCATCCCTTTTATTTTTTGCCCCTTGCCGTACCCTTCGACCACGTCTTCCCCTTCCCTTGGAACCCTTCCCCCTCGCCCCATTTCCTCCCCTTTGCCTTATCTCGTACCCTTCCGCAGCCATGATCATCAGAACGGTTTCCCTGCTGGTGGTGCGCGGTCGGCGCAAGGGCAGTGGGGCAAGGACTGCTGCCGACTCATTTGGCGCCAGGAGGAACGTCAAACAAACGGTGGGTGATTAAACTCTTCCGCCTCCGATCCTCAAGCACACTTCCGATTCTCCTCGCAATAATGACTTTCACTCCGTTTCGCATTATCAACTCTCGCCTCTTGTGACTACCGGGACAAACTGTGTGTGTCATCCCGTCCCGGTGTTTTACGGGCCCTTCAAATTGCCGATTTTCCGCCCTCGGAATTTTCATCGACAATTTTCTATTATTCCCCAATAAAAATCGTTTAGTCTAATTGGACGGGTTCTAAAAGTACCCATTTGACCCCCGTAATGGCGCTCGTTTCTCTACTTCAAATTTTTACAAAAATAGTCATCTGTTGCGAAGTTTTCCTATAAAAACAATAGTTTGATTTCCTCAACGTTAAGTTAGATTTGTGCTTTCTGGTAGCACCATTCACGCATTGACTCATTTCGTTCAACCAGAATCATATACAGGGGTACCTTGGTTAACGACGGCAATCCGTTCCAAGATCGTTAACGAAAGCCGTCGTCATCCAAGGCGAGATTTTATAGTAGGTACCATACTGAAGGCAAAATATGCAGATCAACTCATTTAAATGTCATTGATATATGGTACATGTAATTTAATCAGTTATATTTGCAACAAAAATGTCATTAATAAAATGATTAGTCACAAAAGAAGTTCTTGATTGCCGATCTTCACCAGAAGGCGTCGTAGAGCAAAGACTGCGTCGTTACCCGAGTCATTTTTATCACAGCCACTCGTAGTTAACCAAGGTACCGCTGTAATTGTTAGCTTCAGTCGGAATCAATTTGAAGATTAAGAAACCTTTTAGTCGTTCAGTAAAAATGTTGTAGTTGTCGCAAAGCACGTTAAACTATGATAATTTCGTAATTTGAGACATATATCTAACGTTTCGTCACGACTTGAAGAAAAGCCTTCTAACTTTGGAAGTTACGCAGCCAATCGTGTTTATGGCCGCTTTAAGCTCTCAAATTGCAATTGCTGTTTATGACTGAAATAAGTCACAGAAAAAATGCTGTTGATCAATACTGGATGTTCTTCAATTTTCTTTTTTATGGATGCAATTTTTGTCTCATTTTATGTAACAGTGAAGATCTACTGCATCATATTCTTTTGTCATTTTTTAGCATTTAAGGATATTTTGACATAATTTTGGGAAATGGCGATCTTTTGAATGGTGAGTAACTTTCATCCATTCATCATTACTTTTACGATACAACGTTCCTATGAACAGAAACAATGAAAATTTAGCACTCAAAATTCTCACCAACAACTTGATTTATTTGTTGGTAATCCATTTAATTTGGAATTTATTGATCGCGGCACCATATTGTAATTTTCAGCACGAAAGAGTAATCATGTAGTGACATTCCTTTCATGCCCAGTGGTATATTCTAACGGATAGCAGATCCATTGAGTAATATCACCATAAGCAGAGGTCTATCTTTCTGTATGATTCCAAACATATGGACTTATGAGTCTCTATTTGGCGTGTCTGAGAAAACATTCAAGCTTCAGACGGACCAGGAGATGTTTACCACCGCCTTCGAGTAAATTCAGTTCCCAATAAAACTCGAAAAATAATGTCAGAGAGCAAATAGTTCGCACAGCCCTCTGGCAAATTGCTTTATTCCTCGAAGAGATGGGATTTTGAACTGTGTCTCATCGCTGTCATTCGTATCTCAAATTAAAGTGGATCCAGAACTCTCCTAACATTGAAAGTTTGAAGCTTTTTGGGCTTTCCAAGTCTCAATCGACCAATCCTTTAATTAAGGAATCGTTCTCTTTTCTGCGTCTTTCCCAAATTCTCTTTCTCCCCTCTTCGGTTTCTCTCTCTCAAAGATCAGTTGTATCCACTTTCTCTTCCTCCGTATTTGTCCATTCCATGAAAGCCCTTTAAATCATGATTAGAACCTCTCGTTTATTTTCTCAGATACCCAAATTTGCTTTTGTAATATTTCCTTACCCATGTTTCAAAAGCTTCTGGGATCTCAACTCCTTTACCGCAAAGTCAATGTTTTCAACAACATTACCGTTCCCCTGTATTCTTTGGTTTCTCTTTAACTTGACTATACTAAGCTTTTGAGTTTCAATTACGTGTACTTTTGATAAAAATTTATCATTATAACTTTAATTCCCATTACCACCTTAGGTACGGTAAACGCAAACGCGCTACGTGGAGTACTGATGAATAAATCAGCAAATGCTACGGTGAAAAGTGAATTGAATCAAAAAGGATGGATTCAACGGCGTTCAAATTATGGTATATAAAACTACTATTATCGTAGCTCGCTCATGTTTAATTCGCATTGCTGAAGATGGAATTTCACCCGATTTGTCACGAATATTTGAATGCAACTTCGGTGGATAAAAAAATTAAGCTAGGATATTAGTAATTAAAAAATAACGAATAATTAACTTAAATTAATTATGTAATGTATAGATAAATTAAATAATATCTAGGAATTAAAAGTAATCAAGCCAATATTTATACAGTAGAAGGTACCCTCTGGGATGAAACGTGTCAACGAAACTTTCCTTCCGTTCCAATTGCGAACTTTTTCAGAGGTAAGAAATGTCTTCATTTTCTGCGTGTTTTTCATGAACACATATTTATCCCCGCACCATTTCAGGTAATCCTAGTTGCGTTGATAAACACTGCGTCCATTCATGTCCTTTGCATTATCAACTTGCATTGCATCAGCAGAATCAACTTATATATGTAACTACTTAATTGATATATTAACTACTTAATTGTAATGTTCCTATTTTATCTCCTACTATTTGCCTATTATGTTAAAAATTTAGTTTAATTGGTACAACCTCATTAGATGATGGATGTAAGTTACAATTTTCGGCTGGAACATAAGTATTACTGAATGAAGAAGGATAGTTAATCCACTAACTCATCTCATTATTTGACATCACATCAACATTATCGGGGGCTTTTGTACTCAATAGCATTCAATAAAAGCTCTGAAATCAAACGTTGAGGCCTCACAATCTCTAGGGGTGGCCATGCATAGGAGGCATCTTTTAATTATTATTACATGCGTTACAGATTGACTAAACGTCTGGTGGTATTTACAATTTTATTTACTATTTTACAATTATTCCAATACTATGCTATACAGCCATACAGCAAAGTATACAATGCTACTTATTATGCAACGTTTTAGCTTACCACGGCGCATCTGTCATCTTCACAAAACACTATTACAATACCATATATTAAATGAATTCATATTTACGAAATTAAAATCCTTCCATCAATTTTTTATTGATTTTTATGTAGCATTGAACAGGAGTTACATGGACCATATTGCGTATGAATTCTTACCGAGNACGTTCAGGCCTCACAATCTCTAGGGGTGGCCATGCATAGGAGGAATCTTATAATTATTATTACATGCGTTACAGATTGACTAAACGTCTGGTGGTATTTACAATTTTATTTACTATTTTACAATTATTCCAATACTATGCTATACAGCCATACAGTAAAGTATACAATGCTACTTATTATGCAACGTTTTAGCTTACCACTGCGTATCTGTCATCTTCACAAAACACTATTACAATACATATATTTTCAAGTAACAAAATTACATTATACTTTAAAAATATCTCCCATCTTTAAAAATACAATTTAACAATATAGCTGTCTACTAGCTTAATAATAAACTCATTCATTCAAGATATTTTTCCTAAAAAAGTACGTTTCCACTTTAAAGGTAAATAAAAGTTAAAGCATAATCAAATTTGTCAACCAGGCAATCCCCTACACCAGCAGTTCGTCAACCGCTAGCCCACTCGTCCACGCAAGTTCTACATATTCTGTTTCTTAACTGTTTGTGTTTTTAAGGAAGGGCTCAAAACTTCCTGCAGGCAAATTATTCCGTTCCTTAACAGCGCGATTTAAAAACAAGAATTTATCCGTTCGTAGCTTTATTAATTTAACTTTATGCTTATAGTCTCTCCTACCCAAAATTTCTGCTTTTTTTAACTTTCGTTGACAATTCCTTGTACGCCTCAAATCCCGTGTGTACCTTAAAAAATAAACCTAACCTTTTCTTTACTCTTCTCTCCTCCAAACTTTCCCATCCTAATTCTTTTAGCATCTGTGTTTCACCATCTGTGAAATGCTCTTTTATACCTGCCTAAAGCGAATCTTGTTACCCTTCTCTGTGCCTTTTTATTTTTCTTCTATTTGCCGCAGAGGCGCCCGTATTAAGGGTTCAATGGAAGATGGGACTCTCTAGGCCCAATTTCGCCCAATAAAGACGTTTATATTGTGCTAGCTGAAGTGCCAGTTGATTCTCAGCGGAGAAAATAAAAGTCGGATTAAACAAAATATATTTATTTGGGCATAAGAGAAAATAACATCTCGAATCTTAGGTTAGCCCAATGGGACAAATTATCGAAAACAAAAATTTTCAATCTAATCAAAGTTCTCATACTTCGAAGCCGAAATCTACAATCAACAAAATGAATATTCGTGAATGCAGTAGTTAACTACTGCAGTCTACAGAGATCTATTGCAGAGAAATCTCTTCAATAGATCTCTGAAAATTTTCTTCCTCTTCATGGTCAATTCTTGCCATTGCTTCTAAAAGGGTCTAAATACACAATGTATTCGTATGAGAAAATGCATGAGCTTGGAATCAACAATCGCATTGGTCGTCAGGGGGACAGGCTGTTTACAACCTCAAAATTTCACAAAATATTCGTATATTAAATCTAAATTCTCAGAATGTTAAAACGAAAGCGACATTTCACGACCATATTAAGAAACTGTATTCAATTTTCCTTTTTTTGGTACTTATTTCAATTTCAAACTACTATTCCTTCTAATTTAATGGCGCAGAAGGAATAAGTCTGGAACCTATAAAATTAATCGAACTTTACGTGTATTTCTTATGGAAATCTATTTGAACGATCTTGGTTCAAACCCAGCGAAGTTTTCGATGAGAAGGTGACAGTATTTCCTTCTGGGTCTCAGAGAACACGTATGCAAAGTTGTACTCAAATCGAACAATCGGTGTGGACTCCAATCTCAGACAAACACACAAATTCACAGAATTTCTGCCTTATATATATAGACTCTACTGCATTTTATTATCCACTGCCCGCTGAGTAGACTTGTTAGTTTAGGTTTGATTAATATAATTACTTTCCTATCAATATCCATCAATCTCATGTGTATTGATGTCTCTGGTGTGAATTTCACCATATTGTGTACATTGCATGTGTCAGGGGGGTGCAGGAGGGCAAGGTGGAGGGGGGAGGCGTTGCTCCTCGTGTGGCCGAGGGAGAGGCAGCGGAAGTGCGGAGGCGGCAGCTGAGGAAGAGGAGAAGTTGAGGAGGCGTCGGATCCGGAGGATGCGATTGAGAGCCGAGAGGGAGGCCGCCGACGGAAGATGCCCCGCAAAGGTGAGGAATTCGGCAGATTATTTGCTCCTTGATTTCACCGTGAAGAAAACTGAGTAAAGATACAGTGAAACTTCCGTAGTGAGACGGAAAGTGTGTGTGATTAAAGGATAAAACCTCCTGGGCTCCCGGATAGCCATGTGTGCCTTCAGTGGAAGCGATCTCGGGTTCGATTCCAGGTGGGGGCACACTTTGGGGAAATGATCTTAGTTGTTTTAGCACTTTTAAAAATAAAACTACTTATATAAAACCGCTGCTCGACTTCGTCAAAAGGGTGTTTGTATGCAGTACAGTTTCGAATATACTATAGAGCAGGGTTTCCCAAAGTGTGTTCCGCAGAACACTGGTGTTCCACGAAGAGTTTTTAAGTGTTCCGCGGAAACTTACGAAGAATGATAACTCTTGTATGAATTTCAGTTTTGAATTCAGAAAAGGTAACCTACTTTTTTTTAGTAGGTGTTCCGCTCATACCATAGAATTGTTAAAGTGTTCCGCCGGAAGAAAAATTTGGGAAACTCTGCTCTAGAGTTTCGATTATCCGAGTTTATGTAGACCGGGACCACCTTGGATGATACGGAAGGGTTGTCTTGCCTACGTAAATTGCGAAAAAATCTTATATTCCTGCATTGCCGTAATAGGTACAATAGTAGTTAATTTATCATTCTGATTTAAAAACTTTTAAAAATAAAATATCTTTCCTTCATAATATATACGTCAATTGCCTAGTTTTCATTCCTTTTCTCCAACTATCTCCGGATTATTATGCTGACATTTACTTACCTATGCTGAACTGGAATGGGGCAGTTAAAGCAAAAGTATTTTAAACGGTGTGCCGGTACATATGTAAGTGAAAAAGACAAAGCACGCAAATACGTTCCTCGGATAATACGGATCCTCGGATGATCGAGACTCTGTTGTAATAACATTTTCATTACAGTGTGTCATTTCTAGGTGGTGATCAATGGAAGCAAAGCAGTGGCGCGTTCGCAAGGCAGGGGCGCCCTGAGTACATTTACCTTGTCTGTTTGTAGGAAATGATGGTCAAGGGGACGCCACCGTATAACTATGCACCGGATGCTACCCTGTCTCACTTTGACAGCCATCTTACCTACTTTTTGATCCCTCTCAGGTCTCACTTATTATTTCAAACTTCAGGGCGCGTTTGCTAATTTCAGATCAAATATACATTAAAGAAGACAACTTCAAGAGCACAATGAAAATTCTTATTGCGAAAGCGATGAATGGACTACCAACGTATGTACAATTCTCTTCGACAACCATACTGTAATAGCTACAATCTCTCACTAGAGTATGATATTTTTTATTCACTAACAGCCCAGTTGATTCCCGAATAGGTATATTAGTGCGTTGTCCTTCGGAGGTGCAGTCCTAGGTTCGATTCCCGAAGGAAGCTATGATGTAGGCATCGTGGAAAAATTGGAAAGCTACCTGATTAAATAGCAGAGGGTCCAAACGGTACAGAAAAGGGGACGTTGTAGTGGATACGGTTAATACGTATCACCCATGCCGCTTGGCCGCACGGGTGTTGGGCCATGCACTTTACCTTTTTACTTTAATTGCAAGGTAGCCTTCATTCAAACATTCCAAGCTTTCATTCAAACAACTCCATTTCAAGAAAAATTCCTAAAGTATAGTTACTTTAACTAAAATTAACTTTTAATTATCTTTAACTAGACATTCTTGGAAACATTTTATGTAGGCACTAAAACCTTAGCAGCTAAAATAAGGTGAAAAATTAATATCGTAAAAGTTTCATATTAATTACTTAGAAACGTAATAAAATATAATTAAATTGCTACAAAATTTTGTTGATTTGTAAAAATGTTGCCAAGCAGCTAATTGTTGTATTTGCTTGGAACCGATTCTTTAATCGCTGAAACTGGATCACTGGATAGATCACTCATGGCTTCAGTTCGACGGAGGGATTTACTTTTTGAGACACGATTGATTATTATTCATTTTATTTCGCTCATGGTGTTACAAAGTAAGATATCTCTTTAGAATTAGGATCTTTCTTTTCTTTTTTTAGGTCGAATCAGTGCTTTTGTTCCTTGTTTCAATGATTTCTGTTGTCTCAAGAAATACATTTTATATTCGGCTGAAATAACGTAGCATATTATCATGAAACCATAACGTTGAGAACTTGGTCATATGCGTGGTACATTTCGGAAATGAGGCAACGTGGGCGATGGTGCATACTTAACTGATGCACGCGTGCATTGTGGACGAGCAAGCCACACCTTCCTCGCCAAGCTGTCTTACATCAACCAATGAATTATTCAGATATTTCACAGAAAGAGAGAACAAATCGCAGAGTAGGTTTGTTTTCCTGCATGCCATTTAAGTCATTGTGTCAGCCAAAGTTTCTCTGCATTTCAAATTTAAATTATAAGACTAAATAAAGATAATTCAGTGAAATGTAACATTGCGTTACGAGAAGGTACTCTAAAAATATTGGCATGATAAGTGTTGTAATATTGCTTTTATTATTATGATATTTTTATCATTATTGTTTTTATGATTTTGTTCTTATATAAGTTGACATTTTCTTCATGTCTGATTTTAATGGACATCTCTAGTGGACATTGTGCAACGTATTTCTTAATGAACCCTCTTATAATAACTCTTATATTCTGTCGTTAACTTCTTATGGGTATTTACGATTGAGCGAAGATTGGCGATTCAATCGTATTCGATTTTTGAATTTCCTCAAATATTCAGTCGATTGAAAACCGATTTATTGTCCGCGAATCCTTTCTAATCATCCTACTTATGTTTCACACTAAACGAGTATCATTTTATGAGACTGATGTGAAAGTAACTCTTTGTTAATTTGCTGTATCATGCTAAGGCACGATGCTCCTGTTACATGAGTGTTAAAAATTTATTATATTCGGGTATTCAGCTATTTACAGCAATTTCACACTATGCCAAAATTTCTCTTGTAGTTTCCATTTCGATTCCATATGTCCAATTGTCTTCATCTTTGTGGACCAAAAATTCGTTAGTGCTGCATATGTTAATCGCTGATCGCTCGTTCCGATTTATGTACGTTGTTTATATAAAAATTCTAGGACTCTCTCGGTAAACATTTCTTAACTGTGTGTGGTAGAATAAGGAGAGGGAAAGTTTTAACCATCCTGTACAATGATACGAAAAGTATTACTTTTTTCCCTTACAGTGAAATTCATTGAGTATACGTCACAAATTCTTATTAAATTTATCTGTAGAAGATTTCAGTTGCACAATTATATCCGACTCCGATGTAGGGGAACTTTTTCCATCGCGTGAATTAAATTTCATCGAGTAATCGAGGTGTTTTTTGCGAAAAATTTCGCAGTTTACAATTGCAAAATTTATCTCCGTGAAAAATAAACTGCAGGCTTTGTCAAAGTGGCTTTCAATCTCGTAATATCAAGTTTTGAAAAGAATAGCTGAATAAGATCCCTGATCGATTTTATACACTCTCTTTACCCTTTATTTAAAACTAGGAAAATGGCCTAAAAACTATAACACTCAACCCTAAGTCATGTTTCTAGGATACGATGGAATGGAATCTTAAATAGGAGTTAGTTTCTAATTTTAATAAAAGTGTTTGAATAGAGCATTAAACTTGCCGCTGTCCAACAGCCAATAATAATTTTAATTATTTTAGTGTAATTACACTTTAATAATATTTGCAGCAGGCTTGGAGTCGTTGGCGGGAAAGAGATATTGGATAATGTTATAAGTAAATTAAAAGAGAGTTTTATGTTATATGCTCCTTGAAGAGTTAATACATATTTAGCGACCCGTGCATCCTCGGCTAATCTAAGTGACAGGAGTAGTACTAGACAGAGAGGTCAAGTAGCTTTAAATATGCACATTTCTTTATAAAATCCGCTATAGTCAGAAACGAAGTGGGCATGCGCATAAAACGTGGACATAAGAGCAAAAATGTAGATATAGATAAAGAATTATTCCCTAAAAATTTAGTTTTGGTGTCGAACAATGTTTACAATATTCATCTTCAGGGGAAGATTGGTATGTTGCAATACTACTGCCGTTATGAAATTTCCTGCCATGCTTGTATTTGAATATCTACCGACCATTGAGGTCTTCCCTTTCATTCTTATGTAGAGAAGCAACTGCCATTTTCCCTTAGTAACGGGCTGTATCTACGCCGGTAGTTGCTATATGGCAAGCCAAGGTACACTTCACAGTATTTTGTGTCATATTTAGACCAATTTACTCAGAGGTGTAACCATTTTCATCCTTAAATTACCACCTACCACTGGTCACGTCTGCTTATAGGAGAACTTACCTCGCTAATTTCGTAGCTTACCCTTACATTCAGAAGAGCTGCCTTCCACAACCCAGTGGTCGTAGGAGAAGGTTGCCACGTTCTGCCGCTAGATTTAAAAGTTTATGAAGTAAAAATCTTGACACTCATGGGTATTTTGACGACAGTGGTGATGATGCGCATTCCATATTGACTTAAATACTGTAGACATTTTACGTCTCTGTATATACTCGGTACCTTATTACAGGGATGTTCCGTATTCTTGATGTATCGGCTAAACAGAACAACAGAGTGGTAAAGTAAAAACTGCTTCCGGAAGCGGGATTCCACTACAAACCCGTCCACATACGAAAGATAAGTGGTTGTAAACACGCTTCCACTCCCTTTAGCATAACCTACTATTAGCTGCACGTGAACAAATTACGATCCCTTCCATTACTTTCTAAACTCGCTTTTCAAGCTGTTGTAGAAATAATTTCAGTCTTTAGTGATCGCTCGTTAAATCAAAATAGAGGTGTCCAACCCGCGGCCCGCGAACAGCAATGAAACTGATTCCATGCGGACCAATAGATTGTTCTTTCCGAAGGGTTTTATACAATTTTCTTTGATAATTGATAATTAAAGCGTCAAAAAGCTAACGGTAATTGGAATATGCGGTACAAGGTTTACAATACCAGAATGCTTACGTATTATTGTAGATAGGATATCGAAAAGAAAAAAATTCGTTCCGGTTGCCGTTCCGATTCGCGGAAAACAACGAATTCCGGTTCAGTTCCGGTTTCACTCCGTCTACAGGCCTCTAATCGGTTCGAATCGGTTGCTTTTGCTTCCACCTTTAAAATATCATACCCTTACGAAGGTGATTTTATTGTATGCAGCTCTTCCAATCACATTAGATTTTAGAATAAAACTTGCTGTTTAAAGAAATAAATTTAAAAATAAATATGAAAATAAATATAAA
>KZ308254.1:1126169-1138055 GCA_000376725.2 Ladona fulva | reverse complement strand
ATGCATAAAAATATGTAATACATATGTATATATGTAAATATGTAATACATGTAAAATATAATACATGAAAATTCCTTTACTTTGATTAAAGTATTTAGTATTATAGGAAGAGGAATGAATAAAATCGGAGAAGTTATTTTGACTACTATAAAGGGTAAACAAATCATGTCTTCCGAAAGCGACTCGTTTTCACCAAATTCTGCTAAGAAATCACTCTTTGGGAGGTACACAAACAAGCGTGATTAATGAAAGATTCGATATTTTCTCCTAATTAACGCACAGTTCATAAGTAGTTGTAACTTTTAGCGGAAAGTTTACATCCCAGAAACCTATGGAACTGCAACTCTATGTTTCGCCGCTAATTTTGCGACCGGATGCCATTCCCACCGCCAAGTTGAACAGAAAATGTTAGCCTTTAACCGGGATCGAACCCAAGACCACTTACACCAAATGTATTCGCGCTACCTTACCAGTAAATCAGTAGCCGTTTATTAATTACTATGCTTTCAAACATTAGTTCCGAAGGATTTACAACTCTCTCCGCCGTTCGTCCGATAAAACTTTCGCAAATCCTTGGCCCTAATGTGGTGTTTCTTTGCCTTTTCAATGCCGGTTGTCACCCTTATATTCCTAGAAGCCAAGCTCCGCAAGGGTACGAAGAGAATGAGTGGTTTTTCGTTAACTGCCGTTATTAATAAAATCTATTGACTTAGGCTTCACTTTGTGGAATTCCATTATAAACAGATATACCTCCACGATTCAAATTTTTAATTGTGGAAGTGTATCTGTATATTTATTTTTATTTGAAAGCATAAAAATTCCTATATAATCGCTGTTATATCTATTGCAACTTTTAACAGTAGCCATCACCCTGCTTTACCTACGAATTAAAGAGTGAACTTTGTGGGGCGTTCATGATTTTTCAAGAAATAAGCTTAACCATTTTTCATTGAACAAGAACTTTTTGAACGCATCACGTATGGCTACTGAAATAAGCGAAATGAAATTATATGAAAAGAAGATTTATCTAAATTAGCCCGTTCGAGTAACACTTTCCAAGGACTTCCTTGCTCATTAGCGGGAGCGTTCCATTGGTTGTGAGACGCCCTTGAAGGAAACAAAAAATCTCTGTTTGTGGATCCACGGAATTCTTTCGCAGCAATACTCGGGGGATTCAGCGAGGCAAAAAAGCAGAGCACCGCCCTCGTAAATCCTACCTCTGGACGGAACGGTTTTTATTTGTCCTCTCAGGTGGTCGAATGGCTGCGGAGGCACACGCACTTCGATCGGAGAGAGATAGAGTGCCTCTGGCGCGCCCACTGGCGCCTTGCTGCTTCGGAGGCTCCACCTTCCAACTCCAGTGCCTCTCCATTCGGGGCCACTCCACTCCTCGACCGACACACCTTCCGGCACCTCATGCACACCGCTCTCGGAATCACCGACGACGCCATCCTCGAGCGCCTCTTCGCGGCCTTTGCGGGAGGAACCGGAACTACGGGAGCAAGTGCCAGCAGCAGCGGAGGGGGTGGAGGTAACGAGGGCGGCGGAGGAGGTGGAGGTTGGGCGAACACAGGTAAACAATTAGCCTTAACTTTATATCGTACATTAGATGTTTTAAACTTACAGTAAGGGGAGCTTCATAGTGTAGTGATAACCTTATTATTTCTTTTTTGATAGCATTTCTTTCTTTGGTTTTTCTATGCATATTTTCTGTTTCTTTATTGTTTGTTAATATTTTATTTATCTTTTCTTTCTTTATTATGTATTTAGTTATTATGAATTATTTAGTAATCTTTAATATATTCTCAGCACTATCTTGGTTAACGACGGCCTTATTTAACGACGTATGTACTTGGTTAACGTTGAGAGGTTGTCATTAAAAAATGTCTCAGGTAAAGACGCGGGCTTCGATTTACGACGCCTATTGATGAAGATTGACCATGAAAAACTTCTTTTATGACTATTCATTTTATTAATGATAATTTTTCATTGCAAATATACCTGAATAAATTAAACAAACCATATTTTAATAACATTCAAATGAGTTTCATCTGTATATTTGTCATGCGGTATTTTTGTGGAAAATCGCGCCTTGGATAATGACGGTTTTGATTAAAGACGACAGGATTAAGGATTACAGTCGTTAACCAAGATTCCACTGTATATGATTTACTAACATTATGCTTACATAATATTCTTATATATTTTATTGATTTATTATTGATATTTATGATTTATTATACTTTATTTGTTTTGTTTATTTTTATGTACTTTATTTGTGCCTAATCACATTATTTCGGCCTGTTTTATCATTTATCGTACCAACAAGGAAAGCAACTTCTGGAAATGAAATTCTGGAGGAAAGTGAAAGGTTGGGGTACATACTAGAGATCATAAAAGAAACGAAGTCGTTAGAACCGAACGAATCAGCCGGAATTAAATCACAAAGGAGAAGTTAATTAATCTGAACGGATAAACTAAGTGGCAACTCAGCTCGTTTTGTAATAGCAATTTTCCTATCTTTGACACTTTGGTTACCTTTCGGAGAATTTTCGAAGGCTTTTACGGAAAGGTACGATTCGCTCAACTAATTTTCCTGATTATCGCCTTTAATAATCCTTACTTTAGCTCCAAGGGCATCCTTTATAATGCGTCGCAATTCTTCCCTGAGTAGTTTTATGGTTCTTTTAAATTTTTTGTTGCATATTCTCCTCGGGAAACATTAATTACGAAATGTTCTCGTTCTTCCATATTTTCTTAGTACGGCAGTTATTATTTCCCCCACCGAGTTCACAATTGCTTTGATATTGTGTAAAACGCGCGGGATTATTCGAGGATTCATTGGTTTGATAAAAAAATATGACCGTGAACACCTTAAAACATACGAAACATTTTGTTTTCAATTGTATGTTCTTTTTATTATGAGAGCAATTTCACTATGAATATTTGGATCTTTCTGCATCGCAGTTTTTAGGTCTTTGTAATTTATATTTCTCCTTCACTGGGAATAATTTCCCGTTAAGAGAACGGAGTGGGGATGTCTCAGTTCGAAATAATAGATACAGTGACCTTCAGGTGTCGCGTCGTTCTCGATTTTCATATGAATCGGTACTACATTCGAGGATTCAGGAATCTGTATATATCAATACGTATATTCGAGGATAATGATACATTTTAGAGTGATTTTTTTAAAATGTCATTTTGGTTTAAGGCAAAAGGGAAGTTCCGGATGATCGATTTTTGGGAAACACCCTGTGCGCATTTCGGAAAATATGTCTCCATTCTCAAGGGGTCCCACAGTTGGAATTCATTAACAGCCGTGTTCCAATTTTCTTTTCTTTCAATTCACCCTAAGTTGCGTTCAAAGTTAACGTATAGTCTTGTATTATTCACCACTTTTAAGTGCGTGTGTTTTATTTCCGAGGGGAGAGGAGAAAGAACAAAACAAACTTATTTTTCATTGGTGATTTAGTGTATGAACCCCCTTTTTTCAAAGTAACAACTATCAATACGTACGTATGTTTGAATTTTGTCAATTGAACCGTGTGTTTTGCCGCAAGGACCTTATCATCTCTAAAATGAATATTATCAAGCAATACTTGGTGGAATTTCATGATCATTCAGTATTTAATGATAAAACTTGTAAAAATCAACAAATTTTTATGATTTTGTTAGAAGTTATATCATTAAATACTCAATGTTGTATCATCTCTGACAATTATTTTAATTCGCACAAAATTTTATAATTTTGTTCGAAGTTTTGTCATTAAATACTCAAAAGTCGTATCATCTCTGACAATTATTTCAATTTTTGAAATCTATACATTCAATATTGGTAGTAAACAACTTATTCACTTCATCCTCACTCGACTTGAGCATAGTTTTCGCGTTGGTTTTGTTTTCGTTGAAATCACCCGATTTGAGTACCTGGGAAATAATTAATACTTTTACATGCCGGGTTTTATTGGTAAGAATGATGAAAATTGTTAATTTGTACTAATTAGAACTCATGTAGAGTGTGGGACATTGTGCAGGACCCTGTAAAAGAGCGCAGCACACGTGAATTCGAAAAGGCAGAGCGATTTTATAACATTCGCTACGATAAATCGGCAAACATTATCAACACGCTTCATGGGAATGGTTTTCATGAAAAACTCGGAGGATTTTCAGCAAGGTGCATATGCAGATAGAGAACGAGTAAAGACAAGCAGTGGTTATCAAGGAGCTAAATTTATAAGACGACATTTTAGGTATCCTATCTTCTACGGGAAATTGTCGTGTGCTTCCACTTCCTTGTTTTCCGAGTATACGAAATATTTCCCCTTATCATTCATCGAGTTGCGTAGCATTCGTATAGTGTGTTTCACCTGCTCGATATATTACTGGGAAGTTTTTCCTGTTTGTTTAGTTCGAGCGCCGCACACTAGATGGCGGCGGAAGGATACCTCCAATACCCGGCTTCGTAGCGGGAATAAAATGTTTCCGACTTCGAATGCTCTCAAATGATGTCACTCATCCTGTCGCTAATCAAATATTTGCAGGTCATATCGTTAACGCGAAAAATTAGCTAATTAAATTAGCTAGGATTACCCTCCATGTATGTTTTCTCAATAAATCAAAGAGGTCGCTGCTAATGACACGTTTTCGTCATGTCATGAGGTATCCGCAATAATGTTAATTTATTTAGCCGTAGTATGGGACAATATTCGTCGTATACTTTATATTGCTAGTCTTCGAGATCACTTTGGAAGAGAGTGATTCTTGTAAAGATAAATACTCATTCCGTGTTTCACATTTATCCCTTGTGATTTTCGAACTATTTTATTTAGCGTTCCTCTTGATATTAAAAAATTCCTCCTTTCCTACCCCAATCGAGGATTCAAATTCATGGATGTCACTTTAATTTACTTTTAAATTTAACGATTAACGATGTTCTATAGTATTTAGTCACACATGTTAATTAGAAGCTAGGCTGAGATTGCAGGTTGGGAATCCTTGAAAAAAAGGAGATTAGAAGCTAGGCTGAGATTGTTAGATACATTCAGGGGAAATACATTTTCGGAAGACGTAATTGGTATTATGCGACCCCCTTCTGCTACTTCGGCCGATCCGACAGTGAGCGTAAAATAAGATGAATATATGCGAGGACAAGTCGTTTTAGGGACTCATTTTTTCCGCGAACGATACGCGATAACAATAAATTAAAGAGGTAATTCTATTCTTGGTGTTTACACTCCCTGCCACACGCCGGAAAGCTGCTTGCAGAGTATTTATATAGATGTAGATGCAGAAGAACTTTCTCCTTTATTTCTGATGGTATTACTTTAATTTTATCTCAAAAATCATCAATGGAAGTGAAAATTTAAAATTTTCGAAACATGTTGGACGTAAGATGTACTTGGTGTAGTTAAAAACAAAACTATAAGCAAGGAAGTCAAATTCTGAATTTGATGGGGATAATACTTGAGAGATAATGAGAGGATAATTAAGTCAACGTAAATTCCGTGAATTTTGAATTTATCGTGACTTTTTTGATTAGGCAAGATAAGTAGCAATGTTTAAATTGCTTCGACAGCTGAGGCAATTTCGCACGTAGGCCCCCACCGCAAACCGAACCCGGGACAGCTTTCACCGAAGTCAAACGCGTTACCCACTTGGCTATCCGGGAGATTATACATGAGATTTGTATGAAATATAAGTGAACCTGACTTTATGAGCTCTCGCTTTACGAAACCCAAGATTAACGTATTCGTTTTTCAACGGAAAAAATAATTAAAGGATTATTAAACCTTGTTATTTAGGCGACTTGTAGTGTTAATGCAGAGGCCGATGTTATATCATTTTTCCATTAGATATTTGATAGAAACGTTTTTACATCGGAATAAACTCAACTTATAATATACCTCAATTTATAGTAATCACTTCACTAACTACGCTTTGAAAAGAATCGCTTCTTAAAGTGACGCTCACCTCAGTGAGTACATCAATTAAGTGTGTTTTTATAATATTATGTCTCGATGATGGTGAACTTGAACTCTGAAACTCAGCGGTAAAATTAAAAAACTGGAAAAATTAGTTGGTAACTGTAAAAAAAGCAGTTACCCGTTTTATTAGGAATCGCAGTCATAACCATGCTATATTTAATTAAATCTCAAGCATGTCAGCATAAAAACGCGTTGGAAATTTACTGTGCTAGATTGCGAACTCAGATATCTTACGTGTGTGTGTGTATGGTACAATTCACCAACGACCAACTTCGGAAAATCAGCTGAACTGCGAATAAGAAAATTACGGAGCATTCTCTTGGACGAGCATTCATCTAAACTTAGCTAAAGGGTTCTATTAGCCTTACACCACGAAACTAAGGTTGAGGTCTCTTCGATTCCGAACTCCTCCCGAAGTTTGATGAAGAATGGACCAGCAGCTTCGTGAACCAACAGGCAGCAGAGTAAAAATTCCTTGTTTCCAAAAGTATGAGAAAATATGGAACCACTATCACGTTCGTACTTTATTTACGCTATGCAATATCGGAAATGAAGACGTCTTTAAATCAACTTTTATTACTTTCTTCCAACTTTCCAAGAGCTCTTTCTCTCCCATAATCAATAGCGATCTGCGGGAGATATATCGCCGAGGGAACTTTCGAAGGAATTCGTAAAGCCAAAGCTCGGACAGAATTTGGTGGGCAGAGGGAAGCCTCTACCATTTTGCGATCGGTAGGCGGAGTAGTGGAACTCATTTGAATACTCTCGCCAAGTGGGGAATAGACTCTTTCTCTTAGGAAGCGCTTGTAAAATTCGCGGTTGGATGACGGAGATATCGGTGAATAATTAAGTTACCAACTTTAAACTGCACTTGCGGACTTTCTTTAATGTCGATTAAAGTATATTAAATGAGCGTTTTCGATGAATATGACACCGTTAACTAACTTTGATTATTCTTTTGATAGATTTTTTTACACTTTACGAATTTTATTTAGAGATAATTTTACTTACAATCATAAAAATTAAAATTGTGCGACATGAATATAAACCTAAAAGTAGTTGCGTATATTGCACGCAGAAATTCAATGAAAATTGAACTGAGCTATGTTCATGTATTAAAACCCCAGGTTAACATGATCAATAAGGAAGTTAACATATCGTAAATCGTAAGGCAAAGGGTCGAGTACTGGTCCCTGGGGAACTCCAGAGGGAGTTTTTAGTTTCTCACATTTATTAAAAGTCAAAGTTATATTTCTGCCTGCAATGCTTTCTAAACCATATAGTAAGTGATAGAATAAAAACGTCTTTATAGTTGGTGAGATTGGGAATATCATTCTCTTTCATCTAACCCATAAACAAATATAGCATACACAGCTAAGTTCCATCATCGTCCCTGACTATACTCTATTTTAAATTTTTAAATTTAATCGTATCCGATGAATTATATTGTGAGATATACATAAAAGAAGTTATAATGTATCTAATATACTCAGCTATTCATAATGATTCTTATAAAGTTCTGTAAATTGATTATTGTTGTTATAAACATAGTGGAAATATTTTAATAACCCTGCTTATTTAATTATATAAATCAATAATCATGTAAAATTAATTAGATTCTTTTCTAGGATAAGATGTTTTTATGTGGAATTTAAAAGAGTTTTATTGCATTTTTAATTTTCAAGATGCCATTCTACCAAGTTCAGCCGCATAGATACATTTTTACGGAATGAGAATCACTCAATAATTAATTTTATTACAGGGATTAAATATTAATGGTATAAATGCTAGATGGAGTTTGTGAAGTGCGTAAGTTCCAATTTAGAAATATATTCCTTCCTTGTTTCCGCTATTACAATCATAGTCAATGGATAATGGAAAAAGACAAGCTCATTCTCTTATAACGCGGAGAGTGGAGTTTTTTTCCAGTTATTTATATCTGCTCAAGATTTTAAGATACATTTTTAAACATAATTAATTACAATTATATTCTAAATGTGATAATTACAGTTACATCTTTTTCTTTTGCTTTGGTAACTTTCCCGTTAGTTAAATTTTCATTCGAAAGCGCTTTCATGCTGTTATACCGTTTGGATCACTTTCAGAAGAATTATAGAAAATTTGGAATTCTTTGTGCTTGAAGTAAGGAAGATTTTAATGGTCGATCTACCATAAATCGTTTTCCTCCTTTTCTGAATCGATTTCCTTGGGTTATTTTTACTCCTTATTATAGAATGAACAATTCGAGGAAAAAAGTTCAACGTCCTGCATAAAGAATGAAACCCTCAAGAAGATCCAAGCTATTGGAGAGCAATAAATTCCTCAGCAAAAACTCAGCTTTTCAGATGGTGTTCTAGTTTCGGAAGGAGTGACAAATTGAAGAGGGTTTTACTGAATTCAGAATGCGCGCGGTTTTTTCTTCGCCGTATTGCGATTCCGCGAAAAAAAAGGAGTTGGAGAGGTAGCGTAAAATTCCTTCAACCAATTTATTCTGCGTTGTTTATTTAGTTGCTCGGAAACATAATCTGTTTATTGTAAAGTATTTATAATCAAAAACGCGACTGTGTGGTACTTAAGTGTTATAGATTAGCCCTCATTCATTACAATTTGAGAATTTGTTTAGAACAACAAATTCCTTCGAATTTCGAAAGAAAATCTATTATTAAAGATTATCCGTAGAGTCTCCGTGGGATAAACTTATTAACAGTAGAGTCAGTGAAATATCTTGGAGTAACTCTCACGAATAACTTAACATGGAGTACTCACATCCATAATATATGCGGAAAAGCACTTAAAAAACTCGGCTTCGTAAAGAGAATAGTCGGTCGGAGCGACGAAAAAGTTCGCGAGCGATGTTATCTTGCGTTAGTCAGACCTCATCTTGAGTATGCGTGTAGTGTATGGGACCCTGCCGATAAGTGTTGTATTAAAGAATTAGAAAAGGTGCAGCGAAAGGCGATACGTTTTGTAAAGAATTGCTACGATAAATCAGTGAGCGTCACTCAGATGCTACAGGACGCAAAATGGGAATCATTGGAAGTTAGAAGAGTCCAACAAAGGATCAATTTACTGGATAAATTCAGAGAAAACACGTTTAGAGATGATGTAGCGGATATAATGCGTTCACCATGCTACATAGGCCGTTCCGATAATGCGAGAAAGATCAGAGAAATAGATGCCAGAACGAATAGATTCGAGAACTCGTTCTTTCCGCGAACGATACGCGAAAATAATCGATTGGGGAAATAGAATCATGGTGCATGCACCCCCTGCCACACGCCGAAAGGCGGCTTGCAGGGTAAAAACATAGACATAGGCATAGACAATTCCTAACGGAAATAGATATGCAACACTCTCTGATATTTTTAAATTGTAATAAATAATTGTATTATAGGCACTTTATGCTATTAATAATTCCTTTGTATACCTTCTTCTGCAATTTTGAGCGAAGGAGTTTTGCGTAAGTTAATTCATACCGTACGGCGATTTAGATTCTGGATGTATATATGAAACAGAAAAAATATACATTCTAATTTATTTTTCATGGCAAACATTCGAATATCGATGTTTTCCTGTTACTCTTTGAAGCGTTATGTCGATGAGGTATAAACCTTATTACAATGTGCAACTTTTAATGGTATTTATTCAATCCATACTTGTTAGCTTCGAAATCAGCAATCATTATTAATCAGAAATCATTAATCTTATGATTTCTTATACGAAGGCGGGAATAACTTAAATATAAAGGGCTATTGCATACCGGCGTCATAGTTGCCAAATTAGTGATTTTTGTCCATAGATGTTGTGCCTTTCCTCTTCTTTTGGCTACTTCATCTTTTTAGCGACATCTCGACTTCTGTCTAGCATATTCTATTCGCAGACCCTCCACCTTGCATTTTCTAACATTAAAACTAACACTAATTTGAGAATCAAAATAACATTACGTTTTGGTGATAAAAGATAAATTTCTCTTTGAATGCTTACATTATGCAATTCTTTGGACAGATATTTAAAAATATAAAAGAAAATGTAAGTTTAATTTGTAATTGCTTTAGCGATGTATGTCTTCTTTTATCGACTTTTTACTACCCTTTAAGATTCATCTAGCAGCATTAAAAACATAAATTGGAATCCCTTGCCGACTTCGCTGTTTAAAATTTAAAGGTGCCCCCCTAAATCTCGGCCGACTCTGTTTTAAAAGAATCGATAGCGAAGTGAATCATCTTTTAACAGATACTTCTTGACGTATTAAACTCAATTTGGGCGTAAAGATTTCCTCCCTCTGTGATAAATTTAAAGGACAATCATCTTTCCATCTCAGCAACCGCGGATGCCGCTACTCGAATTTAGATGTGCGATTAATAATTAATTAGTCCGCTGAATTCTCCATCAATGAGCGCGAAGTTGATTTTCGCAGGAGCTCCTGGAAACATAATGCATGTTTCCGGCAAGAATCCGATGACCTCGGCCCTGACGGCATAACTCAGATAACTGGAGCAGCGCGCCGAGGCATTATGGATGCCGTCGCAACCGCCGTGTCGTCCAACCTAACTGTCAGAACATGAACCGCACACAGGTCTCACACGAGCGCGCCCCGCTCCGGGAGAAAACACGCCTTCTTCACGTGAAAGCTCATCACAAGAATTCAGGAGGCTCGCATCTACATTTTAAGTTAGGCTGCAGAGTTGCGAATACTTCGTTTTTTTGCAGAAAATGTACACGTGGGCTGTTCGAAGTGTTCATTAAGATTTGTGCGTAAGTTCCAATTTATAAATATATTCCTTCCTTGTTTCCGCTATTACAATCATAGTCAATGGATAATGGAAAAAGACAAGCTCATTCTCTTATAACGCGGAGAGTGGAGTTTTTTTCCAGTTATTTATATCTGCTCAAGATTTTAAGATACATTTTTAAACATAATTAATTACAATTATATTCTAAATGTGATAATTACAGTTACATCTTTTTCTTTTGCTTTGGTAACTTTCCCGTTAGTTAAATTTTCATTCGAAAGCGCTTTCATGCTGTTATACCGTTTGGATCACTTTCAGAAGAATTATAGAAAATTTGGAATTCTTTGTGCTTGAAGTAAGGAAGATTTTAATGGTCGATCTACCATAAATCGTTTTCCTCCTTTTCAGCATCGATTTCCTTGGGTTATTTTTACTCCTTATTATCGAATGAATAATTCGAGGAAAAAAGTTCAACGTCCTGCATAAAGAATGAAACCCTCAAGAAGATCCAAGCTATTGGAGAGCAATAAATTCCTCAGCAAAAACTCAGCTTTTCAGATGGTGTTCTAGTTTCGGAAGGAGTGACAAATTGAAGAGGGTTTTACTGAATTCAGAATGCGCGCGGTTTTTTACTCGCCGTTTTGCGATTCCGCGAGAAAAAAGGAGTTAAAGGAGTGGCGTAAAATTCCTTAAACCAATCGAAATTTATTCTGCGTTGTTTATTTAGTTGCTCGGAAACATAATCTGTTTATTGTAAAGTATTTATAATCAAAAACGCGACTGTGTGGTACTTAAGTGTTATAGATTAGCCCCCATTCATTACAATTTGAGAATTTGTTTAGAACAACAAATTCCTTCGAATTTCGAAAGAAAATCTATTATTAAAGATTATCCGTAGAGTCTCCGTGGAATAAACTTATTAACAGTAGAGTCAGTGAAATATCTTGGAGTAACTCTCACGAATAACTTAACATGGAGTACTCACATCCATAATATATGCGGAAAAGCACTTAAAAAACTCGGCTTCGTAAAGAGAATAGTCGGTCGGAGCGACGAAAAAGTTCGCGAGCGATGTTATCTTGCGTTAGTCAGACCTCATCTTGAGTATGCGTGTAGTGTATGGGACCCTGCCAATAAGTGTTGTATTAAAGAATTAGAAAAGGTGCAGC
>KZ308254.1:1104879-1115161 GCA_000376725.2 Ladona fulva | reverse complement strand
GCTAAAACTTCGTCACTATCGGTTTCTCGAGGAAGTACGCAAGTATAAAAAATTTCAAAACTTTAAAAAAATAGAGGGCAATTTCTGTCCGATTTCACGTGGAATGGCCCGTATGTACAACCTCGAAATTTAAGAACCATCAAATATATTTTATCAAAAGTATTTTCATTATTATGTCAAAGTTAATTTTGTCAAAATTCTCGCAATTTTGAAAAAAAAACAATATTTGACAACCAAAATAAGAAAATTTATTCATGCTACCTTCTTTTGGTGCTTGACTCTATTTAATGAGACTTTTCTTCCTTATTTAATTATGTAAATGAATGAAACTCTACAAGCAATTAAGGTAAACTAAAATGGACGAGCTTTCAACCTTTGGAGTGGTCGTCAGGGGGACCGGTTGTTTATAACAACAAAATGTTGTAAAATGTTCGCGTATTTTGTCACAATTCTCGCAATTTCGAATAGAAAGCAATGTTCCACGGCCAAAATAAGAATTCCTTTTTATTTCCCTTCTTTTGGTGTTTGTGGCGATTTCGTACGGCTATTCTTTCTAATTTAATTTAACGAATGATATAAACCATGCAAGAGATAAACGCGAGCTTTACATGCATTTCTTATGGAAACAATTTTAAACGTCTGGAGTCGAACCGGAGACAGGTGAATTAGAAGTAGCCTATTTTCTGTTGGGGAAAAAAATTTAACAATCTTCAAAGTTTGAAAGTTGTGCGACATCTGGTTCTCGAGTTTTAGGCGAACATACACACTTTAGCCCATTTTACTTTATAAGATGAAGAGATCAATCTATTATCGGGTTGAAAATATATTTTAGTACAATTTAACGAGTTATTTAATCGCTTAAATTTGTTCAAATCAAAACATTCAAGTCAGCCCACTGAAGGGAATCCTAAAGGGAGCGATGAGGGCGATTATTATATTTGGAGAGCCGAAATAACCTACTTGAAACCAACAACCCAAAGAAAATTTGCTAATATTACCTATATGACTTAGTTAATTTGTTTATTATAGTTTCTTCTACGGATATAGATCAAAAAAATTTATCACTAAGAACCACATTAATATATCACGGGAATACTTTATTCTAAATCGCATCCATTTTGAATTTCGTAGATTAGCCCTTAATATTCCAAATTATAAATAAATACAGCCGTTTCAATGTATGCTTCGTATCCAGAGAAGGATGAAATCGTATCGTATGGCTAGGAAAAATACTCTGAATCGTTATTTAATATAAAGTGATGTACGATGCTGATAGGTTAGGTAAGCTAACATTTAGCTTTACATCAATGTACTTGGTTAATTATAGAATACTCAAGGGAAATAGATATATTGATAGAATTTTATAAGCTTCCTCATTCTAGTTCGGTTGAAGTCTCAAATGTTGAAATCAAATTCAAAAATACTAAGGCCAGGTATTATAATGATTTATGGAGTTAAATTGAAAATTATATTTAATATCCTCGGTAATGTATCATATATATGTAGGTGTGAAGTGTAGGTGTGAAGATTATATTTAATATCCATGTCAACCCATCATATATGCGGGAAATTAACTATTATATTAACTTTAACTCTATCAAATCATTATGATACCACGCCCTAAAGTAAATCTTAGTTAAAGTCCCTTTTCAGTATATATTATAATACAGGGTCCTGTAGTCTCCACATGGATTTACTGGAGTGAGAGTGAAAAATCCTCAATTGGATATGTCCGAATAATTAGGTTAAAGGGCTAAATTAAAATACCTCTGGAAACTCTCTTTAAAATTACGAATACTGAATCTCTCTGAACTTAAACCCCATCCTAGTTTGGTTGCGGTCGATGAAATATAACTCCACCCAGATAGGACTACCGAGATATATTTTCCTCCGCATCTTTCCTTCCTAATCTCAAATTCCTATTCCAATGTCATTCCTTACACAGGATTTCTAGATTGCTACTCCGAATCGGCTTTTCGGAAAATCGATATTTGCAATCCGATATCTCGAATCGGATTCGCTCGTTCGATTCCCTTGTGATTTAGGTACATTTTCAACATTTGATGCTATCTTGACAATAGTCATATTCATGGACTGAGGGGAGATGCAGGTAATCAGGGCCGGAGTCAGGCTTAGCGGTGGGTTTCTGGCCGCCCCTCCCTCACGCGCTCCCTGGTGATCTGAAAATAAAAAAAAACGGATCATTGACATTTCTCCTCTCCATTGACATTCAAATCTATCTCTAGATATTTGTCGACTAATAACCTTAACTTGTTATATACGTCAAAAAAGAAGTGACAACAGAAAGGTGATACAATAGGAAGGAGATATTATTGATTACAGATTTCCTGTTTTTTGTGAATTTTTACTTGCATATAAAAATAACATGCAAAATATTGAATTTGTTAGGTAACACCGATATAGAATGCATTGGAATCATGGCTTTTTCTTATCTTTTCGAGACGCAAACCTTGAAAAAACTACTTCACAAACTTAACAAATATTAAATCCTTTTAGATGAAATGTCTCTTATTTTTTAGCATATTCCTCTAAGAGGCTGATTTTTCCGTGAGTTGATTGAGTGCGTGCCCCGTTCTAGTCCCAGACAGCATTAAACCGCCCCCGTCTAGCGGGCGCCCTGAGGAACCTGCCTCACTTGCTTCCCTTCTGAAATCGGCCCTGCAATGAATAAGAGTTGGAATTGAAACGGCCGAATATTCTGTGACCTTCAAAGGAGTCTAATAATAATATTTTGCATTGTGATAAAATATGAAGTTGTTTTCGTGAATATATTCTAAGAGTACCATAAGTTGTATAAACTTATCAATGTTAGAGGTTTAAAAACACTCCGTAAGCCGCATGTCGGCATGTGGAACTCACGTTGAGAGACAAACGGGAAATCATTCCTATCGACTAATCATTTCTTATCAAAGAGCCCTTGATAATGGAGGTATTGTCTCTGAAATGTGCATAGGGTGATTCCTAGAAATGGGTAGTCCGGAGATTCCCGTTTGTCTCCAAACGCGGGTTCTGCCTGCCGACATACGGCTTACGGAGTGTTTTTAAACCTCTAATTCATCAACAGCTTGTTCCAATTTTCTTTTATCATTATTAGACTAAAGTAGATTGCAGGGACATAATGCATTTGCACTTATTTTACTATCTGAAGCGTGTGATTGAATGAAAATCAGATGGTATCCCTTGGAGGTTTTTCGTTTTAAGAAAGCGACAATGAAAGCAGCTCTTCGCGTTTTCCATTATCGAGTTATCGTGCATATATAAATAATATTTTGATAGATTCAGAGGGTTGCAATTCTTTTCGGCGTTATCAGTTATTTTCCCATGAACATACCTGTTACATTTCCCTTTGCTTAACTTTATATTTACTTCAAAGCTATTCTTTCGGTAATCGTTATTTGTACGAATGATTCTAAATAATGGCATTAGGTGAAAGAAGCGTTATTTATCGGGTCGCTGTTCTGCACTAACGCGGATATTTACCATCCTGGTTTAGTGAAGAAAGCGAAGGCAAACTAACTACTCCTCATCTTGCATACTAAGCCTTATTCCCTCTCCAAGGCTTTTAGTAACTAACGGTGGAGGTTTTGTAGTTGAAACTGGCCTTTGGGAAGAATAAAAACGTAATTCAAGGGTAAAGTTGATAAAAATAGCTATTTACCTCACTCCTCATCTTTCCTAGTAAGTGTCTTTCCCTCTCTAGGACTTTTGGTAGCTAACGATGGTTTTAGGTTGGAACCGGCGAAATAAAAACGTAATATAAGCTTAAATATGATAAAGTAGCTAATTACCCCACTCCTAATCTTGCCTAGTAAGCTTCATTCCCTCTCCATGACTTTTGGAAGATAACGGTGATGTTGAAACTGGCTTTAGAGCAGAGTACAAACGTAATTTAGGTATAAAAATGATAAAATACTTAACTACCGTAGTTAGCAGTTAACTAGTGGTGAGAAGATAGTATGTAACTACCTTACTCCTCATCTAGCATAGTAAACCTCATTCCCTCTCCTTTCTGGTAGCTATAGCGGTGGAGGGTTGTAGGTAGAAACTGGCTTTTACAAACGTAATTTAAGCATAAAGTTGATAAAGTAGCTACTCATGAATAATTTTAATTGTTTTGAGTCTAAAAAGGAATAAAATTAATTAAGCTGAAATTGGCCATGAAGGACCGATCCGCAGTCTTGAAATCAGGAAAATAATCTGCGATGACGGAAAATCAATATGCAATTCTTTATCGACTTAATGACGTAATTGAAGAAGATTAATCGTTGCCGAGAGATTTTCACCTTTACGAGGTAATAAAATAAAAAAAAATAATAAATATGAAAATACTCCGTAGAAGTCCAGTCAAAATCCTTCGTTTTGATTCTGCGGTAATTTTCTTCCCTTTGTTCTCGTATTTCTCGATGTATGAGGAGGTGGTTCACAACAGAAGATCTGCAGTCATGAATCAGCATTACGAGGTCCAAGAACTGTTATGCAACTGGTGGCGGAGTTTACTTTTCATATGACTCAGCTATCCGATTCAGCTCATCGTATTACTTGGTCACAGAAAGCTTACCAACTGTTTCTGTTACTTTGCGAAACGAAAATAGTTTGTTTTCGTTAACGTTATCGCTCTTTTTATTTTATGGTCCCGTTTAATAAAGA
The DNA here is from genome assembly GCA_000376725.2 of Ladona fulva. NCBI lineage: Eukaryota > Metazoa > Arthropoda > Insecta > Odonata > Libellulidae > Ladona > Ladona fulva. Next base: position 1,110,493 of record KZ308254.1, on the reverse strand, counting down.
AATTATTGAGAAGAGTTATTTCTTTTGCCCGAGTTCATATGTTCCTCGTATAAATAATGATTATCATTCAAAAATACATATATCATTCTATCGATTGGTTAATAGGGTGATTCCACGTCAAACGGATCAAGAAAAAGAATGTCATTTTCTTATAACTCTCTCTGGCCCAGCATAAATAAACAACAAGTCAAGTCATAGTATTATTAGTTACCATTGAAAAATTTTTGCCAATATCTCGACCAATTGTCCAAATAGACACAAACAAAATGGTAGCATATCAAAGCTTGCGAATATGCGGAAATTGCGGAATTCTGCGATCGAGCTTTCTCAAACGCCCGTCCCTCAAAGAACTTAAAACTGACAGAGCATTGCATCGCATTGCATCAGATTGCATACTTTAGTAGAGGACTTGATTTCATTTTTAAGATACATCGTCCATTTCCTGGAAAAATAACTTTTTGAATTAATTTTAAACTTAAAAAAAGTCATCTTCGTGACTCTCGAAAAATATCATCGTAATTTACACTAAATGTTCTTTAAATTTTTAAAACACAAAAATGGCACACGGGCGGAATTTTATATTTAAAAACGCGGTTTACCTCGGGCTCAAGGCGCTGGTTTCCTAAGAACACTATTTAGTTTAATGCTATGGTTACGATATTTTTGAAATGATGACATTATTTTGAAGGCGGTACCTAGTCAATAAACTTCAGAGAGAGTTGCAGTAAAATGTTATGATCCTATCGCTTCTTTATTCACAACAGTAATAAAGTTATACAGTAATACTCATTAGTAGTATGGTATAATGGTATAAGTAATTCTTTCTGGACAAGTTATTTAAATTCGTATTTTTAGGAGGAAAATTTATTTGCTTTAAATTATACAAGTCTAAATTAAATTACGTATTGCTTTGAAATAAAATGAGATGGATTTATACAAGCAATATCTCAGTCACCAAAGTAAATCTGCAAACTTTTTATTTTCTTTGAAACAAAATTCAACGTTCCCATCTCACATCTGAAAGTATATATGTGAAAATCTCATTCCCCATGCACACAAAACACCTGCGAAATAATCAAAATTCTTTTGGAAATTAATATATCACATTTTTCTTGCCAATGTAGTGCATAAATTTGGAAAATATAGGTATTTATATTTTTATAGAGTTTAAAAAAACTTTTAATATTTTCTAAACGTAAGAATGCCTTAAGTGGAGTATACGAATTTTAAATATAAAAATGATAGAGATGTATGAGAGAATTTATTTATTTACTTACAAAATTGGCCGCGGAAAGACACAAGCCTGGTGGCAGCTTAATCATATATCATACATTTATTAAATATATAAAATACATCTTTTTCCTTTTTGTTCCTAGGTAAGGGTATGAAGACCTCTTCAGGGAAACAGTTCCACTCTTTAATACCTCTATTTATTACTAAGTAGTTAACTAAATCAGTTCTTGGCTTTCTCAGCTTTAACTTCTACTTATGATCCCCTCTAGCAATATATATCGGTTCTTCTATTCTTCTTCTTCTCAACTTATTTCAAGCTTCGCCACCGTTTCTTACTTGAAAGATGCCTACCAATCGATTAACATCCGCCTTTTTTCTAATTTTACACAACCGAGAATCTCTAACATTTCCGTTACGCTTATTAGTTTTTAATAAAATTCCTCTATCAGTTATTTCTTTAATAGATAACACATGTTTTGCGGTATTTTTATACGCTCTAACACAGAAGATCACATCATACTTTAATCATAATTGTACCAGAATGTTATAAATTATCATAAGAATAAAAAACGAAGGACATTTATTGCGAATGAAATACAGCTTCTACAGAGAGAGCCAATTCGACAATTGGAGGTAATCCTTCATCATGAGTTCGAATGCTCAGCAATTTGAAATATCTGTTTAAATGAAAAATATCCTAGCATCTCTTCGTGATTATTTCATCTCTGCATGTTTACAGGCGGTGATCAGAGTGTATCATCAGCTTAACGCTGCCAATAACGTGGCCAAAACACGGGTCCGGTCTCGTTACAATTTCAGTACTGTTTCGACGGGATCACGTCGGCTGTCACATTACGGTATCCCATTTCCGATTACCAAACGGATTGCATTCGGATTGCTTTCGTCGAATCAATTTCTTACTCGGAAACGCACGTCTTTATCTAATTGAGGTCTCCAAGTTCATGACATTTGCAGCCCGCATTCCCGTGACCTTTCGGTCCCTGCGGTCTGCGGATTCAAACTCCATTTATTCTTAACCGCGGTTCGTTTTTAGCTAATCGACGCCGCCCGTATGCGAAGGACCACAAGAGCGAAATCATGTGCAAAGACTGCCTGACTGCCGGATTTTCAGAACTAATATTTTGCTGTTGGCGAAAGTTTAAGTATTTTGTCAACCCAGCCGACTTGAGATCCTTGAAAAATAAAGTTTGCAAGTACATTTAAAATAGAGTGGTACTTTGGTTAACTACGGTAATACGTCCCAAGGTTAGTCTACGTTAATCAATACCGTTGACGTTAACCTTCGTTAACCAAGTTGCTATTTTCCGCAACCATACCGCATGACAAATATGCTGATAAAACTGATAAAAATGTAATTTAAATATGGTATATTCACAAGGAGAAACGGAAATTTATTTTTAATAAAATGAATAATCTTGAAGGAAATTTAAAATTGTCAATCTTCACCAGTTGGCGTCGTTATCCAAAGACCGCGTCTTTACCCGAGCCGTTTTCTGATGTCACTCGTCATAAACCAAGTACGCTGTTACCTAAGGCTCGTTAACCAAAGTACCACGGTATTCGCCATCCGAAAAATCAATACCTCTAAGAATCGATTTTTGTTCGACTTGTATGTTTCTCCCTTTTATCCTCTCTCAATTTTAGTGATATAACTCAATGATTCACAATTTTTTTTCTTCCGCGGATATCTCACAAATGAACTCATGCTTCGCGGAACAGTAAATTGAATGTTTCTTAATTCCAGTAAGAAATCAAAGTGAAAGGAAGAAAGAAAACACCTTCCTAGGATATGGAGTAAAATATCATTGTACTGGCTGAAGTTCCCGTTGATTATCAACAGGGAAAATAGTAGTCGGATTAAATATAGTATACTAATTTGTACATAAAAGTAAATAACATTTCGCACCTTAATTTAGTCCAATGGGACAGGTTATCGAAAACAAAAATTTCTAATCAAAGTTCGAAGCGGAAATCTACTGTCAAGGATAAGAATGTAAATCTTTATGAAATGTCGTTCGTACGAAACTTGTCTCAAGTTAATGCGCAAGTTTGTAAGATTTTCAACTGCTGGTTCTTATCGTAAAATTAATCGTAAAATATGTCAAGAGTCCGAATTGATATACAAAAAGTTACTCAATCATCTCCATTAATTCATTGCGGTTCTACGTATGTTTGCTGCCCCTGCGATTCATCACTACAAACTGTTCGTGACTGTAATAGTAAAAATCTTTGAAAATTGGCTTCCTCTTCATATCGTCAATTTCTTTTAAATGGGCCTAAATACACAGGAATATTCTTACAGGAAAATGCATGAACTCGGAATCAACAATCGCATTGGTCGTCAGGGGGACGGGTTGTTTACAACCTCAAATTTTCAAAAAATATTCGTATATTTTATCTAAATTCTCGCAACTTCAAAACGAAAGCGATACCTATTCCACAATAATAAGGATATGTATTCAATTTCCCTTATTTTAGTACTTTTCTCGATTTCATACGACGATTCTTTCTAATTTAATTTAGCAAAAGAAATATAGTCTGTAACCGGTAAAATCGAACTTTACGTGTTTTTCTTACGGAAATATATCTGAACGATCTATGTTCCAGTAACCAGCAAAGTAAAATCCAGCAAAGTTATCGAATAAAATAGTGACTGTACTTCCTTTCGAGTCTCAGAGAACACTAATGCAAAGTTTGTCGCAAATCGGATAATCGGTATGGACCCCAATCTCAGATAAACATGCAAAATCTCAGGCAAACCCACAGAATTTCTGCTTTATATATATATTTACATATAGATAATCGCTAAAAAATATTATTAGAAAAGAAAACATCTCTGTATTTCTCTTATATCTTTTTTTCCATTTGCAAATATTTATTCATTTGTTTACAATTTTCAGCCGCGGTCATCTTGCAGATCATACGAATATGTCAAGCGAAATTTGAAGCATACGAATACGCATTATGTGCCGCAGCTCACCCTCTGAGTAGCGTTCGAGTAGCTATATAATCTTCAGTGCTGCATTAATGCGTCCGAGAAGGATTCCAAGATTGATCATTCTGATATTTGCTCTGTAATCGTTCGCGGTGCCAATTCTGTCCCCTGTCCAATTTGTCATAGGGCGCAGGAGGTCATCCTCTCCCAGCAGCGGCGGGGGCGGTGCAGCGGCCACCAACGTGCAGAGGGGGCGGAAGGGGGAGGGAGGAGAGGGAGGCAAAGAGGAGGACAGGGGCGAAGAGGAGGCCGCTAAGGTTGAGTCCTCCGGCGGGGGCGGCAGAGTTGGCGGTCGAGGCGGTGGGGGCAGAGCGAGGGCCGCAGGAGACGACGAAGACGAAGAGGACGGGGAGGAAAGTGTTAAGGAGCTCGCGGAAGTGGCTCTGGCTCGGCTGGACGTCGACGGAGACGGGAAGGTGTCCGCGGAGGACTTCGAAAGAGCAGTGGCGGCGGAACCGCTGCTTCTGGAGGCCCTGGGGCCGTGCCTTCCAGAGAGGGAGGCGGCGCAGGCCTTCATGGAGTACATTGTGACGTGTGCGGGGACATAAATGCAATGAAATCTCGACTTAATCATGAACGTATAACCGGAACATATGGATGGAAAATAAAGAAAACTCAGCTTTTTATAACCATCAAGTTTAGCTACCGGAGGAGAAAAAGTAGAAGTATTGTTAAAAGTGCTTGGACTGTTTGCCGCCGTCATTTCGCACGTAGGCCCCAACCCAGAATCGAACCCGGAACCACTTTCACGCGTTGCCCACTGGGCTATCCGGAAGCTTAGCAACCAGAGGGTTGGTTTGTTGCAGCTCTCCAAGCAACCTTGCACTCTAATCTATCGCTTATTTCTCTCGTAATTCATATCTTAAACACCGTCTTCTGCCTCTCGTGATTCAAGGTATTCCGCCATAATTATTCCTGTCATGGGGCGTAGCCAGGATTTGTCCATGAAGTGGTTTAGAGGTGAGGAATAAACATTGCATTGCCTACAGTCTAGGAACAGGAATACTTTCGCCTAAAATCCAATGAAAATATAAACTGATTGATTTAACAATTACGAGGTGTGATAAAAAAATACGCGGAAGTTTGAAATTTCGCGGGCTGTAAAATTCCAATTGTCAATTTTTTTGTTATGGGCAGCGATTTTGAAAAATCAGACTTATTTATTTATTTATTAAGATCTGTATTGCGATTTGGCCATTTGGCCAGGTGGCAACGCTGGAGGGAAGTATAACATGATAATTTGAAAACTGCCTGGCATTCGCCCAAGACGGGAGGGAAAAACCTCCCAAAACCTCCCGTAGGCCGTAACCTCCTCCGTATTGAAAAATGTACATAACATATAATAATTATACGTATCGAATATAA
>KZ308254.1:1084026-1101331 GCA_000376725.2 Ladona fulva | reverse complement strand
TTTATGACTATTCATTTTATTGATAATGATTGTTTGTTGTAAATATAACTAAATAAATTATACCTACGATATTTTAATGTCATATATATGAGTTTTATCTGCATATTTGATGAGCAGTACGGTTCTGGAAAATCGCGCCCAAAACTGTTTTGGATAACGTAGATTATCTCGGAACGGATTACCGCGGTTAACCATTTATATCTCTATATACTCTATTTTAAGTATACTTGCAAACTTTATTTACTTGCTTAACCGCAGATTTTTCGGATATGTGTGCTCCAGTTTAAGTTATTTGTAATAGTGATACCGAGATATTCAACTGAGTCGACTACATTTATACCTCACACACAATTTACAGGCAAAGAAAAGCGCGAAATGACCGCCAATCGAAAGAAAAACATTTGACGCAAGAAAAAATCTCTCTCATTCGCTTTTCAAAAATTTAGCAGCTTTGAGCCAAAGCGCCGGCGTGGGCTGAAAATAAAAACAGAGGAGTTGTGGACAAAGTTTCCTTCGGTTCCTTTTCAACTTTTCGGAGAAGCGGGAAGAGACATGGATGGATACGAGGAGAGAAAGTCTTCGGAAGATAAATGAGAAGTGCTTTCTATTTGTCTTCCGTTCGTTAGAGCTAGAAGACAGCTTCATTGACACAGAAAATCCGTTTTACGTCAGCGATCTTCCGCCTTAAAAAGCAGCCACTCTTCGATGAAGCGGGGAGCACCTGAGGAGTTTAGTTGCTAAGAGACGGACGCTGATTCATCGCCGCCTGAACCGACGAGCGTCTGGAAATCGTCTTAAAATTTCGAATTCTTCGTATATCCCGGTACACTTAAAGAATAAGAATGTTCACTATATGAGTAAAGCTATGTACAAGTGTACCTCGGCTTACGTATATTGTTTGGATTTAGATTTATACCCCGCGAGCCGCAAGTGGCGTATTAACACCTGATATGCCCTAATTGGTTCTCTGATACTCTTCAGAACGACCAGAAGTAACTATTCGCTTTTATGATTACTTTCTTGTAAAGCTTTGTCAATACCTCTCGGAGATCGCGCTCGTTTTTCTGGAATTACAATGTCTTATTCCTTCGCCTAAAAATTCTGGACCGATGAATTTTTCGAAAAGCTTTCATCGGTAATCAGATCTCCTCTCCTGCAGTGAGTTCCACCTGAGTGATTTTATCATGGCAGTATCGCTACTTTCAAACCTGAAATATCCACTGACGGGCTGCTCTACGTTGGACCATTTCTAAATCTGAGGCTAACCTTACTTCATGTGGATCCCCGACTAGTATTCGAGACTTGGTTTAATGAAGGAAAAGTACGCAATTTCATTGACCCCAGGTGGGCATCCCCTCAGAGCTATATTTTTTAATCTTTGCATTCTATTCGCCTTTCCTATAGCGTCTCGAATACGTTCCTTGAACGATAAACTACTGCTGAGTGTAACTCATAGGTATTTATTGTGACACACGAACTCTAAAGGACATTAAATGTCCTTTAGAGTTCGTGTGTCACAATTTCAAATTTTGAAATGTGATATTGTTCGTTAATAACGTTAAAGGAATGCGTGAAAGACATAGCAACGCACTTCTTCACATTTAAATCAAGCTGCCAATCTTTGCACCAACTTGATATTAAGCATAGGTAGGTTTGTTCTTGTGGGAGTCAAGTTTGTTACCCGTTATTTCCCCATAGGTCCCCAAATCGATTGTACTGTAGAGTCTCTATTATCCGAGTCCCGATTAACAGAGGTTCCGAGGGTAATACATCTCTAAAACAGATAGTTACTTCTGGTCGTTCCTTCCGTATAGTATTAAGAGTAATGGATCGGGTATTGTGTCAATACATCCCTTACCACCCGCCACCGACGGTTTGCGGGGTATAAATCTAAATCTACTTATCTCAGTGGTTTGCCTTTTTCACTTACATAAGTCCTGGCAAATCGCTTAAATTACTTCTGCTGAAACTGCACCATTCCAGTTCAGGATAGACAAGCAAACGTCAGCATTATAATCTGAAGATCACCGGAGAAAAGAAGGGAGAACTGCATCTGGACAATATATACTATGAAGCAAACGAGAAATATTTAATTTGAAAAAGTTTTTCATAAATGTGATTTTGTGATTGTAAATACTCTTCGTACAAGGGAAAGGCACAAAAATAGCGTTTTTCTTTCATAATTTACGTACGCAAGATAACCCTTCCGAATTAACCGACTTTCCGATTATCCGAGGTGGACACGGTTCATATTAACTCAGATAATCGAGACTACTTTGCCTCTAAGGGCTTCAGGGCGTTTCGCCTAAAAGACGGTTCGCCCATGCGACAAATCAAGGGATAACCCAAACGACTTTTTACTCTGACAAATCACGCCCAAAACCTTTCGAGCAGAGATTTTTCACCAAAAAGGTTGTTTACCCTAAATATCCAAGGATATTTCAAGGGATATTTATTAAGAGAGTAAATTTTAAACGGTTGTTATTAAAATAGAGACTTAAAATACTCTTTAAGCCGTTAGTCAGGGAGTATTTAAAATATTTAGGGATTATCTTACCTAATTCTTTTGTCTAGAAATTCAAAAGCGTTTGGGTTGGGTCGAGTAGTCATGGTTCATAGTTGATTTCAGCAAAAGAAATTACCTCTGAGGATGATANAAATACTCTTTAAGCCGTTAGTCAGGAAGTATTTAAAATATTTAGGGATTATCTTACCTACTTCTTTTGTCTAGAAATTCAAAAGCGTTTGGGTTGGGTCGAGTAGTCATGGTTCATAGTTGATTTCAGCAAAAGAAATTACCTCTGAGGATGATAAATAAAGAACATATGAGTTTCTTTTTGGGGATCTCTAAGTGAAGTGGCGTGGAACCGAGAGCTGTTTGTAAGATATTGAGTTTACACGTTTACATTAGTACCGCGCAAGCCGCCATGTGGCGTATGGCAGAGGGTTTGAAAACACCGAACTCCCTATTTAGCTACTCGGTTGGTATTCCTAATACTATCAGGAAAAAGAGACCAGTCATAGCTATCTGTTCTCGCCATAACCTAGCGAAATCACTTTTTCCCTCGAAAATCGCGTTCGATCCATAACCTAGCGAAATCACTTTTTGCCTCGAAAATCGCGTTGCAAATCAGTACTTAAAAATCTTTCGATCTGCTTGTACACTCCTATACTATATACCTATACTCGGTTCTTCCATCACTAAGATATTCCCAGCCGAAGGTTCTGATCATCTCTCATACTCTGTGCTAGTAATCTAAAAGATTTTTTGGGAAAATTTGTGATTAAGTGTGCAAAATTTCAGGGTTTTTTCGATTAATATTTCAGATATAGTTATAGCGATAAATTTTCAAAACCGTTGTTCGGAAATATCTCCAAATATCTATATCAGCTAAATCGACTTTCGTGTGAAATATCCTTGGTTAAGAAGCCTTTGGTGGAATGTGTTTCAGAGAAAAATTTCCTGGATGAACCTTCCCTTGGCAATCCGTCTCTTGGGTGAAAGATCTTTGAATGAAAGGTGTCTCGTATGAAATGCTTTGGAACCCAAAATGCTGTTTCTATCCATGTCTTTTAGTGGCATGAGCGGGAGGAAGTGGGCGGACCCTGCCTTCCCTTTTTCCAGAGACACATAACATTGTCTTAAATCTGATTATCATACCCTAAGAGAAAGTTTCAGTGACTTGGAAAGTATTCATTCTTATGTGTTTCACCGAATGAATTGTTTTCCCTCTGAGAATAATTCTAGCCACTTGTTATTCGTTATTCATTCCAACGCTCATTAATCATCCGATAGCTCTCTAAGAAGACGAAACATTTCCTTTGGGATGAGGATGTATATATAGACTCACATACCAAGCAAAGTCTCTAATAATACAAACTTTTTTACCAAAAATACATTAATGTGAGTAAAATATACTCTTTTACCACCCTGAAAAGGTATCCTATTTAATTAAGGAATTTTAGAAAAAAGTACTGCAAATCACGTTAGAATCGTCAGATTTACCGTCCCTCGAAGCGTGAAGGTTCCAATGATTCGTGCCTTTTATCACTGTTCCTTTAAAGGAATTCGTCTGTAGTCCTGCTTTATTTTTTGGACATTGAACTTTACCAGAAATAGAAATTGAGGTCATCATAAGGATCTGATATCGAGCAAAACATAAACGTGAATAACCAGGTTAGACGGCGATTTGCTGACATCGCTTTTTATCGTACCGTATTCTTCCAAAACGGCTGAGGATTGGATCATTGCTCCCTTTTCCACATTTTTCTTGTGCGATTGTGTTCCCAAATAAAGCCATTCCAATTCGGTCCAAGTCTTCCCTGCTCTTTCCTTTGAGGACACGTATTTCAGAGGAAACTGGCTTCAAACTACAAAAGATGATTACAGACTACCTACGACATTTTTGGACGAAAAAATTCTGTTTTGCGACTTCGGCTGACGAATACCAATGTGATGCACGAGTTTTATTTATCTGGATGCACATCACGAATCCCTGAGTGTGTAACATTCCATTCACTGAAAATTAAAAAATTAAAAGTCGTTTCTTGTTATTCAGTAGAGAGCTGGACTAAGTTCATGCTGGACAAGCTACGGATGACGCTTTCTTACAGTAGGACTTTGAAAGTATTGAAGATTGTCATCACCAGTGCAAGAGTAAGTTCTTGGATCACTACCACTGTGTCCCTGGTTTGAATGTCGGCGGAAACGTTATCAATTGAATGCGCCTGGAAACGGTAATAAATGGAAGGTATGCTTGATGGTCTTTATTTGGAACTTAAATAAAGAGAATTTTTCCATTAATGAAAATATTGCATGTGAACCAGAATTGTGGAACCTCTTGCACCGGAGTGCCACAGAGGTAATTTTATCGCCAAAGGAAATCAGAGGAAGCCCTTAAGTAAGGCAACTCATGTTTTGTTTTCATATTTTCTGATAACTATGTTCAGAAGATTGCTAATGACAGCAAGGGCAAATAGGTCTGATATCTGATTTAGTTACAGTTGTGCATTCAAGGAGATTTACAGTGTCACCGGTATTGTAAGTATTAAGTTAATATTATTAATATTGTATATCAGGTACATATGAATGTGTGGTGGTGCATCGCTGTTTATCTTGTTTATGGCCATGGCGACCATCACTTGTTTACCATCTTGTTTATAGTGACGCTCGGGGTATTGTTACATTATTGTTGGTGGAAACGAATACGAACTAAAGAGTTGAACGGGAAGTCCTGGATATCGCTGCGATAAATATTGTGTTACTCGTTTAATAAAGTATTTATACGAAGATTTTTGGAACAATTCCATGTTTATGTACAAGGAGTGAACAACAAACTACAAATGAAGTGAAATTTTAGCCGAAGGATTAGAAATTTTAATGGATGATTGAACCCAGTTTCAGATAAGTTTCACCCGGTTCCACTAACTTTATGTTCGGATTCGATTTTTTTATGTTTACCATCGCTTGTTTACCATCTTGTTTATAGCAACGCGTGGGGTATTGTTAGGTTATTGACAATGAAAACGAATACGAACTAAAGAGTGCGACGAGAAATCCTCGATATAACTACATTAAATATTGCGTTACTCATTTATTTAAGTACTCATACAAAGATTTACAGAACACTTCCATTTTTATGCAAAAGGAGTGAGCAACAAACTACAGATACAGGTAAAAATAAGATTTTAGTCGAGACTAGAAATTTAATTGATGATTGAACCCAGTTTCAGTTAAGTTTCATATACCTTACAGTACCTTATGTGCTGTCTCGATCATTATATGTTAAGATCCTTAATTCAACTTTGAAATAACTTATAGGCAGGTTCAAAACTTTTATCGTATTGAATTATCTGGTGAACTTTTTATCAACCTCAAAATATGAGGATGAACTTGGCGATATTTCGCCAGAAAGTTGTTTTGGCGTACGTCGGTGCCGAGATTGGATGTCGGGTGACGTGTGCACAAATGGCGCCCGAGAATGATCGGGGTCAGAAGAGGAGAGAGTTTTACAGGAACACAGTGTTGTCTGAGGTGGGCTGTGCCGTCTCCCATGAGGCGGAAGGCAGTCTGCAGTGTACGCCCATTGACGTGGGAGGGCGGATCAACCAGGATTGATGGCGAGGCCAATGCTCCCGACAGCGTTCGTGAGCCTTTAAAATGACTTGGACAGGCAGTCGGGGCGTGCGGACCGCACCCCATGCTCTGCTATGAAAATCTGCGCTATCGGAAGAGAGATCGATTTTCAGCATTCATTTCTTTTCAATAGGATGGTGAATAATTCAAGGTAGTTCCTACAAATGCTACTTTCCATCAGAATTTCCGTGACGTTCCATCTTACGCCAACTTTACGAACGGTCATTGTTACGGGTATCAGTTTCTTATCAACTGTTTATTGTCGTATTATCATAGTGAAATTGTTACAGTACTTATTCATATTATCTTACATTATCTTGTTAGTGCTATTGTTATGTTATCTAAGTGATATTTTTTATAACCATAGATCTGTCATTATATTAATTAGTGCCATTTTCACATCTTAACGCTATTGTTGTATTATCTTTTATAAATCATATATATGTATTATTACTACTATTATTATATTTACTCATTGTCCTTGGGTTTTTGATGAATTGCATTCTCTTAAATAACTGAATATTTAAAGTGAAAGCAGTAAAACGATCACCAAAACACCAAACTCTTGAATTAAATAACTTATTCCATTATCCTGCTATTACTCTTGATGAATGGAATATTATTCGTTTGTTTGCGTTTCAGGATAGAAGGAAATGGATCTTTAATTTATTTCTCTCTTGCTTTTGGCTATTATGATAACGACTTTAACAAAATAAATCGAGGGATGTTTGGTGCCAAAGCGATATTGATGTGGTGCATATATTAATAAAGCGAAATGGTGGCAAAGCAATACTTGTTAACTTGGTGGTANAATAATATTATACATTAAGTAGAAATAGAAGTAACTAAAGTAAGATACATAGTATTTATCTATATAGTCGCATGTACAATGTTGCATGGAATATCATGACAGGAGATCATACAAGAAATCTACATACATATTGATTGTATCCTTTTTTTGAAAGCTTTAACATTTTTCGGCATTGGAATGAGAACTCCAGGTAAAGAATTCCATTCCCTAATATCTCTATTAACGAATGAATATTTCGCTATATCTGTTCTCTGCTCGCGTTCCTTGATTTTTAAACTATGGTTTCCGCGTTCAACATAACATAGGAGTTTTAAAACCGAGTACGCAGTTCAACCCAACCCTTACTTACCAACCCAACTTAGTTGCCAGTCAAAAAGTTCACACGGTTACACAGAATCACTGAAGGAGTTAAACGCGTGTAACCTTTTTGACTGCCAACAATAGACTAGATTTCAAATTGCTGCCCTTAATAATGTACGCTAGGGACATGTGTACCAATACAAAGAAAAGAAATTGACAATTGGAATAATACAGCCCGGGAAATTTAAAATTCCGCGTATTTTTTTTATCACACCTCGTATACCCTGCTTATCTCCAGCGAGTATTGTATGGCATAGTTGCGAGAGGCAATCCTCTCGTATGCTTTTGTATATTGTCGGCTCTGTTCTCATGAGGGGGGTTAGAACCCCCAAAACTTCCCCCTTGGCTACGCCTATTTTCTTGTCCACCACTACACTTAGAGGATAGTATCAAGACTTGAAGTGTGCACAAAAAATTTTCATCTTCTTTTCAAGAGAGTTTTCTATAAACTTCTCAATTCTTTCTTTCTTCAATCGCAGTTTGAGAAGACCATTTTATCTTGATTACTTTTCCGTAGAAGCACAAATCCATTGCTTCTAATCTTCTCTCTTCTTTCCCAGTTAAAATCAATGCTCCTCGGACATATTCTACTAATCGGTTTATATATACCTTCTTGTCTGTCTTTTATTAATTGCAATTAATCGCTGTTTTGAGGATAAGATGCCCCCTTCGATATAATGCTATTCCCGTTAAAGGAGATCGTGCTGAGGAAAAGAACGCCTTGACGCTTCCAATCCTCAATTTTCCACATCCCCACTAATTCCATTTAATTCATGGTAACGACTAATAGTTCATCCTTAGTTAATACGTTGTTCCCAGCAACGCTTTTCCGCTTATGAATACGATGGAATTTTCAATAAGTTGAGTTCGCTCTATTTCCCTCCGTTCGCTCGTGGCTCTGGTATGTAGATTTGTACAGCTGGAGACTCAAAATTTTAACAGCAGGTGCGGATAACCTCGAGATTTCATTGTAACCCGCGTCGTATTCGCTCGTATGTTCGAGAATTTTAATTAGTGACGAGTGAAAGAGGGTACATTAATTTATACCGTGAATTCGGCATGCTATGAAAAGCTCAATGCTTGGTCGAGATACATTTATCTTTGAAATTTTATGTTTACCAAGGAAATTATCTGCACTTATAGTGACTAGTTTTACAGCGGTTTTTACTTTGGCTTGAAGAATTCAATAATCGCTATGGTTCTTCACTAAAGTATCAATTGAGGTTCTTCACCACCTAATTTAATTAGAGGTTTAGAAACATTCCGTAAGCCGTATGTCGGCAGGCGGAATTCGCGTTTAGAGACTACCTGGAAGTTCCGGATTATCTATTCCTAGTAATTACCCTATGTGCATTTCGAAAACAAAGCTTCCATTCTCAAGGGTCTCACAATAGGAAATGGCATTACATTTCCAAATGACAGTACATTTGCAATTGTGGAACCCTTAAGAATGGAGGATTGTTTCCGAAATGCACATAGGGTAATTACTAGAAAGAAGGTAACCCAGAACTTCCCGTTTGTCTCCAAACGCGAATTCTACCGACTTACGGCTTACGGAATGTTTTTAACCTCTTAAAGTCTTTAACAGTCGTGTTCCAACATTCTTTTCTTTCACCTCGTTTAACTTGATAAATTATTTGGCGCAATATTGAATGAGCTTTAAAATAGTGTAGAAGAAATTCATCGTTTATAAAATTCGGTTGTGAATTTTATAAATTTTCATGTGAATGTTTGCTTATCTGTGTCGGAAACATTTTCTCAACGTACGCACCAACCGTAGGGAAATGTTTCCTTTAAATTGCCCTCAATGAAATTCAAATCGAATTATTTAATGACTAAATGACGGATAATGTTATAGTTAAAGATGAAAACATCGCTGCGAATCTATTTAGGAAAAATAAAAATCTGCTGTAGAATAGCATTTCATATTTTTTTATTGACGAAAAAGATATAAAAACTTCTCTCGAAATAGCTGATGAATCATTCCCTTCTCCATTAACCGGAGTGACGTAATATTCCTTGAAAACCGGAAAAAAATATGAAGGTGGTGAATGGATTGGGTGAATCGAGCTCGCTCTCCAAAAAGAAAGGGAAGTCATTTGTTATGTTAGAAACAAATCGCCATCCGTTTAATTGAAAACGAACGGGAAGTCGGTCGGAGAGATGAAAAAATGTTATTTTGCATAAAATTATTTTTATAGCGGAAATTTTCAATTTTTGCGGCGCATTCAATTTACACCGGGCAATTTCAGAGATAACTAACCATGCATTTATTCACTCCATTCAATCCACTAAATCACCGAATATTACTAAATTGTTACCATTGTGGAGTGCCTATTCCCAATTATCCAGGCCGATTGCGAAATAAACTCAGATAAACGAATTCCCGGATGATTCATTGTAATAATATACAGAAATATAAAAATATTTATAGAGTCATCTATATCAAAATCTTCTATTGATATATGTTAATGAACGGAATATTTTTAATATGTCAATGTAAGTACCCTATAAGCCGCCTTTCGGTGTGTGGCAGGGGGTGCATGCACCATGACTCTACTTCCCTATTCGATCACTTTCGCCTGCCGTTCGCGGAAAAAATGAGTTCTTGAATCGATTCGGTCAAAAATCTATTTCCTTATTTATTTCTCTGCATCAGAACGGCCTATGTAATAGGGAAGACATATTACAGCTGATACAACATCTGAGAACGTGCTTTTTCTGAGCTTAATTAGTAAATTTATACATTGCTTAAATCTTCTAACGTCTAAAGATTTCCATCCTGTGTCCTGAAGCATCTGTGAAACGCTCACTGATTTGTCGTAGTCATTAACATGTCTCTTGGCAAAAGATTTATCATCTTCCAATAGATATTGTCTGTCTTGTTAACGTCATTGATATGAAAGTAACTGAAGTAAAAACGGTACCGAATAATGTCATTCATTTTGATCATTTTTTTGTTATTAAATTCTATGAAAATGGTATTAGTAAGGCCCACGTGCAATATTTACAGGTACCTCTTCATCTCTTACAATTCTGACTTAATCAGGATAACAAGGGCAAACTACTTCACTCTTCATCACAGGAAGCCTCATTACTATATTCTCATAACATACCATAATAAGAATCAGATGCATGCATAATACATACTAGCAAGTCATGCAAGTTTTCATTTTACCTACTCGGATATTTCTGGTTAATTTTCTTTCAGCTTTCCTCATCTTTAGTTATTTGTACTCATGTTACAAAAATAGGACTTATTCTAAAATCCCCCTAGAGGATTTTGAGTCAAAACAGACTTTTCCTTTTAGCCTACGGATTTCTATCGGAGGCTATTATCTTGGACACGTTTGAAAAGTGAATATTACACTGAAGTGAAGCTCATCAGAGTGTGACATGAAATCCCTTGTCGCTGTGAGTCATTCTTGCTTGAGGAAGTATCAATTCGGGACACTTTCCATTAAAATATGATCATGCATGCAGAAATTCAAGAGGCGTTGAAGAAAGTATAGTCATGGATAAATAGTTGGTATCCTCAGCATTATTTCACAGAAAAAAGCACACGACTAAAGCGGAAAGATATTAATTTCATATAGTTGTAATCCATTGCTAATAATATATTTTTTTCCCAAGGAAGAATGGACTTGAAAAAAGTCTGACGGGACCGGGAATCGAACCCGGGTCTCCCAGTTACCGATCGGGTTCNAAAATATTTAGGGATTATCTTACCTACTTCTTTTGTCTAGAAATTCAAAAGCGTTTGGGTTGGGTCGAGTAGTCATGGTTCATAGTTGATTTCAGCAAAAGAAATTACCTCTGAGGATGATAAATAAAGAACATATGAGTTTCTTTTTGGGGATCTTTGGCGAACTCTATAGTTGATCAAATTATTTGATAATTAATATAAAATATTGATTCGGTTTCCAATTTCATTAAAAATCTCTAATATTATAATTCTTTGGTTATATTTCTTCCTCTATTTTATGTCCAACATGGGAACATGAAGTATCATGCACCAATTTAATTATCAATGAATAGCTAAGTATTCCTTTACTATTTATAGTACAATGGTGTCTTGGTTAGCGACTGCCTTAATTAATACTTGGTTTGCCACGAGCGGCTAAGATCTAAAAATATCTCAGGTTACGACGTAGGTTTTGGTTTCCGACGCCTTCTGGTGAAGATTGACAATTACAATTAAAATCTTTTATGACTATTCATTTTATTGATAATGATTGTTTGTTGTAAATATAACTAAATAAATTATACCTACGATATTTTAATGTCATATATATGAGTTTTATCTGCATATTTGATGAGCAGTACGGTTCTGGAAAATCGCGCCCAAAACTGTTTTGGATAACGTAGATTATCTCGGAACGGATTACCGCGGTTAACCATTTATATCTCTATATACTCTATTTTAAGTATACTTGCAAACTTTATTTACTTGCTTAACCGCAGATTTTTCGGATATGTGTGCTCCAGTTTAAGTTATTTGTAATAGTGATACCGAGATATTCAACTGAGTCGACTACATTTATACCTCACACACAATTTACAGGCAAAGGAAAGCGCGAAATGACCGCCAATCGAAAGAAAAACATTTGACGCAAGAAAAAATCTCTCTCATTCGCTTTTCAAAAATTTAGCAGCTTTGAGCCAAAGCGCCGGCGTGGGCTGAAAATAAAAACAGAGGAGTTGTGGACAAAGTTTCCTTCGGTTCCTTTTCAACTTTTCGGAGAAGCGGGAAGAGACATGGATGGATACGAGGAGAGAAAGTCTTCGGAAGATAAATGAGAAGTGCTTTCTATTTGTCTTCCGTTCGTTAGAGCTAGAAGACAGCTTCATTGACACAGAAAATCCGTTTTACGTCAGCGATCTTCCGCCTTAAAAAGCAGCCACTCTTCGATGAAGCGGGGAGCACCTGAGGAGTTTAGTTGCTAAGAGACGGACGCTGATTCATCGCCGCCTGAACCGACGAGCGTCTGGAAATCGTCTTAAAATTTCGAATTCTTCGTATATCCCGGTACACTTAAAGAATAAGAATGTTCACTATATGAGTAAAGCTATGTACAAGTGTGCCTCGGCTTACGTATATTGTTTGGATTTAGATTTATCCCCCGCGAGCCGCAAGTGGCGTATTAACACCTGATATGCCCTAATTGGTTCTCTGATACTCTTCAGAACGACCAGAAGTAACTATTCGCTTTTATGATTACTTTCTTGTAAAGCTTTGTCAATACCTCTCGGAGATCGCGCTCGTTTTTCTGGAATTACAATGTCTTATTCCTTCGCCTAAAAATTCTGGACCGATGAATTTTTCGAAAAGCTTTCATCGGTAATCAGATCTTCTCTCCTGCAGTGAGTTCCACCTGAGTGATTTTATCATGGCAGTATCGCTACTTTCAAACCTGAAATATCCACTGACGGGCTGCTCTACGTTGGACCATTTCTAAATCTGAGGCTAACCTTACTTCATGTGGATCCCCGACTAGTATTCGAGACTTGGTTTAATGAAGGAAAAGTACGCAATTTCATTGACCCCAGGTGGGCATCCCCTCAGAGCTATATTTTTTAATCTTTGCATTCTATTCGCCTTTCCTATAGCGTCTCGAATACGTTCCTTTAACGATAAACTACTGCTGAGTGTAACTCCTAGGTATTTATTGTGACACACGAACTCTAAAGGACATTAAATGTCCTTTAGAGTTCGTGTGTCACAATTTCAAATTTTGAAATGTGATATTGTTCGTTAATAACGTTAAAGGAATGCGTGAAAGACATAGCAACGCACTTCTTCACATTTAAATCAAGCTGCCAATCTTTGCACCAACTTGATATTAAGCATAGGTAGGTTTGTTCTTGTGGGAGTCAAGTTTGTTACCCGTTATTTCCCCATAGGTCCCCAAATCGATTGTACTGTAGAGTCTCTATTATCCGAGTCCCGATTAACAGAGGTTCCGAGGGTAATACATCTCTAAAACAGATAGTTACTTCTGGTCGTTCCTTCCGTATAGTATTAAGAGTAATGGATCGGGTATTGTGTCAATACATCCCTTACCACCCGCCACCGACGGTTTGCGGGGTATAAATCTAAATCTACTTATCTCAGTGGTTTGCCTTTTTCACTTACATAAGTCCTGGCAAATCGCTTAAATTACTTCTGCTGAAACTGCACCATTCCAGTTCAGGATAGACAAGCAAACGTCAGCATTATAATCTGAAGATCACCGGAGAAAAGAAGGGAGAACTGCATCTGGACAATATATACTATGAAGCAAACGAGAAATATTTAATTTGAAAAAGTTTTTCATAAATGTGATTTTGTGATTGTAAATACTCTTCGTACAAGGGAAAGGCACAAAAATAGCGTTTTTCTTTCATAATTTACGTACGCAAGATAACCCTTCCGAATTAACCGACTTTCCGATTATCCGAGGTGGACACGGTTCATATTAACTCAGATAATCGAGACTACTTTGCCTCTAAGGGCTTCAGGGCGTTTCGCCTAAAAGACGGTTCGCCCATGCGACAAATCAAGGGATAACCCAAACGACTTTTTACTCTGACAAATCACGCCCAAAACCTTTCGAGCAGAGATTTTTCACCAAAAAGGTTGTTTACCCTAAATATCCAAGGATATTTCAAGGGATATTTATTAAGAGAGTAAATTTTAAACGGTTGTTATTAAAATAGAGACTTAAAATACTCTTTAAGCCGTTAGTCAGGGAGTATTTAAAATATTTAGGGATTATCTTACCTAATTCTTTTGTCTAGAAATTCAAAAGCGTTTGGGTTGGGTCGAGTAGTCATGGTTCATAGTTGATTTCAGCAAAAGAAATTACCTCTGAGGATGATAAATAAAGAACATATGAGTTTCTTTTTGGGGATCTCTAAGTGAAGTGGCGTGGAACCGAGAGCTGTTTGTAAGATATTGAGTTTACACGTTTACATTAGTACCGCGCAAGCCGCCATGTGGCGTATGGCAGAGGGTTTGAAAACACCGAACTCCCTATTTAGCTACTCGGTTGGTATTCCTAATACTATCAGGAAAAAGAGACCAGTCATAGCTATCTGTTCTCGCCATAACCTAGCGAAATCACTTTTTCCCTCGAAAATCGCGTTCGATCCATAACCTAGCGAAATCACTTTTTGCCTCGAAAATCGCGTTGCAAATCAGTACTTAAAAATCTTTCGATCTGCTTGTACACTCCTATACTATATACCTATACTCGGTTCTTCCATCACTAAGATATTCCCAGCCGAAGGTTCTGATCATCTCTCATACTCTGTGCTAGTAATCTAAAAGGATTTTTGGGAAAATTTGTGATTAAGTGTGCAAAATTTCAGGGTTTTTTCGATTAATATTTCAGATATAGTTATAGCGATAAATTTTCAAAACCTTGTTCGGAAATATCTCCAAATATCTATATCAGCTAAATCGACTTTCGTGTGAAATATCCTTGGTTAAGAAGCCTTTGGTGGAATGTGTTTCAGAGAAAAATTTCCTGGATGAACCTTCCCTTGGCAATCCGTCTCTTGAGTGAAAGATCTTTGAATGAAAGGTGTCTCGTATGAAATGCTTTGGAACCCAAAATGCTGTTTCTAACCATGTCTTTTAGTGGCATGAGCGGGAGGAAGTGGGCGGACCCTGCCTTCCCTTTTTCCAGAGACACATAACATTGTCTTAAATCTGATTATCATACCCTAAGAGAAAGTTTCAGTGACTTGGAAAGTATTCATTCTTATGTGTTTCACCGAATGAATTGTTTTCCCTCTGAGAATAATTCTAGCCACTTGTTATTCGTTATTCATGCCAACGCTCATTAATCATCCGATAGCTCTCTAAGAAGACGAAACATTTCCTTTGGGATGAGGATGTATATATAGACTCACATACCAAGCAAAGTCTCTAATAATACAAACTTTTTTACCAGAAATACATTAATGTGAGTAAAATATACTCTTTTACCACCCTGAAAAGGTATCCTATTTAATTAAGGAATTTTAGAAAAAAGTACTGCAAATCACGTTAGAATCGTCAGATTTACCGTCCCTCGAAGCGTGAAGGTTCCAATGATTCGTGCCTTTTATCACTGTTCCTTTAAAGGAATTCGTCTGTAGTCCTGCTTTATTTTTTGGACATTGAACTTTACCAGAAATAGAAATTGAGGTCATCATAAGGATCTGATATCGAGCAAAACATAAACGTGAATAACCAGGTTAGACGGCGATTTGCTGACATCGCTTTTTATCGTACCGTATTTCTTCCAAAACGGCTGAGGATTGGATCATTGCTCCCTTTTCCACATTTTTCTTGTGCGATTGTGTTCCCAAATAAAGCCATTCCAATTCGGTCCAAGTCTTCCCTGCTCTTTCCTTTGAGGACACGTATTTCAGAGGAAACTGGCTTCAAACTACAAAAGATGATTACAGACTACCTACGACATTTTTGGACGAAAAAATTCTGTTTTGCGACTTCGGCTGACGAATACCAATGTGATGCACGAGTTTTATTTATCTGGATGCACATCACGAATCCCTGAGTGTGTAACATTCCATTCACTGAAAATTAAAAAATTAAAAGTCGTTTCTTGTTATTCAGTAGAGAGCTGGACTAAGTTCATACTGGACAAGCTACGGAAGACGCTTTCTTACAGTAGGACTTTGAAAGTATTGAAGATTGTCATCACCAGTGCAAGAGTAAGTTCTTGGATCACTACCACTGTGTCCCTGGTTTGAATGTCGGCGGAAACGTTATCAATTGAATGCGCCTGGAAACGGTAATAAATGGAAGGTATGCTTGATGGTCTTTATTTGGAACTTAAATAAAGAGAATTTTTCCATTAATGAAAATATTGCATGTGAACCAGAATTGTGGAACCTCTTGCACCGGAGTGCCACAGAGGTAATTTTATCGCCAAAGGAAATCAGAGGAAGCCCTTAAGTAAGGCAACTCATGTTTTGTTTTCATATTTTCTGATAACTATGTTCAGAAGATTGCTAATGACAGCAAGGGCAAATAGGTCTGATATCTGATTTAGTTACAGTTGTGCATTCAAGGAGATTTACAGTGTCACCGGTATTGTAAGTATTAAGTTAATATTATTAATATTGTATATCAGGTACATATGAATGTGTGGTGGTGCATCGCTGTTTATCTTGTTTATGGCCATGGCGACCATCACTTGTTTACCATCTTGTTTATAGTGACGCTCGGGGTATTATTACGTTATTATTGGTGGAAACGAATACGAACTAAAGAGTTGAACGGGAAGACCTGGATATCGCAGCGATAAATATTGTGTTACTCGTTTAATAAAGTATTTATACGAAGATTTTTGGAACAATTCCATGTTTATGTACAAGGAGTGAACAACAAACTACAAGTGAAGTAACATTTTGGCCGAAGGATTAGTAATTTTAATGGATGATTGAACCCAGTTTCAGATAAGTTTCACCCGGTTCCACTAACTTTATGTTCGGATTCGATTTTTTTATGTTTACCATCGCTTGTTTACCATCTTGTTTATAGCAACGCGTGGGGTATTGTTAGGTTATTGACAATGAAAACGAATACGAACTAAAGAGTGCGACGAGAAATCCTCGATATAACTACATTAAATATTGCGTTACTCATTTATTTAAGTACTCATACAAAGATTTACAGAACACTTCCATTTTTATGCAAAAGGAGTGAGCAACAAACTACAGATACAGGTAAAAATAAGATTTTAGTCGAGACTAGAAATTTAATTGATGATTGAACCCAGTTTCAGTTAAGTTTCATATACCTTACAGTACCTTATGTGCTGTCTCGATCATTATATGTTAAGATCCTTAATTCAACTTTGAAATAACTTATAGGCAGGTTCAAAACTTTTATCGTATTGAATTATCTGGTGAACTTTTTATCAACCTCAAAATATGAGGATGAACTTGGCGATATTTCGCCAGAAAGTTGTTTTGGCGTACGTCGGTGCCGAGATTGGATG
>KZ308254.1:1063762-1083892 GCA_000376725.2 Ladona fulva | reverse complement strand
GTTGTATTATCTTTTATAAATCATATATATGTATTATTACTACTATTATTATATTTACTCATTGTCCTTGGGTTTTTGATGAATTGCATTCTCTTAAATAACTGAATATTTAAAGTGAAAGCAGTAAAACGATCACCAAAACACCAAACTCTTGAATTAAATAACTTATTCCATTATCCTGCTATTACTCTTGATGAATGGAATATTATTCGTTTGTTTGCGTTTCAGGATAGAAGGAAATGGATCTTTAATTTATTTCTCTCTTGCTTTTGGCTATTATGATAACGACTTTAACAAAATAAATCGAGGGATGTTTGGTGCCAAAGCGATATTGATGTGGTGCATATATTAATAAAGCGAAATGCAAAAGCAAAAGCAATACTTGATAACTTGGTGGTACTAACTTTTCCATAATTTATCGACCATACATAAATTCTCTCAAAAATCTTCTCTTTTGGAATTACCAAAATAGTGATGGATTTTAATAATTTAATTTTAATAAATTAGTAATTTCTTCAAATTGGTAATTTATTTTCCATAGAAGGTTATGATAACATTAATTAACACTGAGGCGTTAGCGTCGCTCAGTAAATGCTGTGAAAAGTTTCACTCGTTTTACTCAAGAACAAAAGACCTCACTTATCATCTTGAATAGTATGTACAAACGATTAATTCCCTCGCCAAAGCTTTTGATACCTAATAGTGGAGGTCTGAGTTTCAAAACGGATTTCGAGCTGAATTCTTTACAGAGGGATCCGTACTTTTGTTACATATGTTTTGAATTATTAGTAAATTTTCTTTGGTAATAAAATAATAAAACAACAGGATCCATATTACAGGCATAGATTAATGAATATAATAATTATTCAAGTTAAAACATTGTTCTTCCTCCTAGGATAGAGGGTTTTAACATTTAATCGTGTTTTAATGTTATGCGATTAACGTTATGCTTCCTCATTTTTCAATTATTTACAAATGCTAGTTAATATCTAAATATTAAACAGGATTCATAATCGGCAGTTAAATTTTTAAATAATATCTTTACTCGGACAAGATTCAAAGATTTTCTGCTCTTCCAATTAACCTATAAATTGAATGTCATTATATTATCGAATCTTGTAAATTTTGCTAAAACATTAAAAAGGTAATAAATATCCGCATTTATTTACAGTCATCTCCATAGCAATGCTCTGTAATCAGACTGGAGACGATTGCCACTCCCATCTTGATGACCAGTTTCCTGCACAGCTCAGCTGAAAGAGTTGCTCTGCCCTCTCGAATTGAATTTTGGATTTTAATTGGTGGTAGTAAGGCTGTAGTAATGATAGGTATGGATTTTATAACATTTCGTTATTTATTTAGATTTATCATTTATATCACATATTAATATAATCTGTACGTAGTTATTATCTTTATTAGTTATTTTCTTTTAATTTAAGTAGATAACGAGTTGCGACGCTTGAGTTTCTGAGATTCTTATCACGCGTCGTATCAATTAGTGTTTGACTGCTACTGCGATAAAATGTTAACTTAACTATTGCGTTTAAAGTGAATCTGGTTACTGATAATCTTTTTACATGACGATTTGCCCTCGTTAATGACTTATTGTATGTACTTCAAAACGAAATACTTTACTTACATACTTTAACATTTGAAGAACATCAGTGACTTTTCCTTATGGTCTACTGAAACTTTGCGGCGTTCTTGAAGAACGCACTCAAATGAATTTGGTATCAGTGCTCGGAAACACTCGAATTGGAAATGGATTTTTTATTCCAAGTCGTTGACCCAAGTTTCCGATGTAAATCCAGGTTATTTAGCTTTCAACTATTTGATTGTTAGAAGATAACTTATCTGTTGCAATAGCTCCACATTTCTACAGGTTTCTACTATTTGCTATTACGCTTATGATTAATTAATAGCACGCAATGATTTATATTTAACACAGAAATAATTTTCTTGAGGAAACTTTCCCAGAAAACAAGTCAACGAGATGTTGAGTCATTCATATAGCTTAACGTGATAATTCTCAATTATTTATATTTACACTTTTCCTCTGGTAAATAGGCTCTTTATTCACTTTTGCAACAGAAAAACTCCTCCCACTTATAGACGAGTCAGTAAATGTCTTATAAATGGTATATCTTAAATAACTCGTTAACAGCTTCAACGTCATCGGGTTTCACCCTCTATTGCACTGACGTAAATTTTAAGATAGAGAATACGACCGTTTGAGGACATTATAAATACCAAGTTCGAGTTACGTCTTTAACTTATTGTTATCGCGGATCGTTCGCGGAAAGAATGAGTCCCTAAAACGACTTGTCCTCGCATCTTTTCCTCTTATTTTACGCTCGGATCGGTTGATGTAGAAGAAGGGGGTCGCATAATACAGATTAGAATATCGTAGAATAGAAAGGTCTTTATTACGGGCGATATTGGGACTATACAGGCCCTTCTTACATCTAACCCATTTAGTTTTAGTATATTAAAAAAAAATAATAATAAAAAGAAAAGAGAGGGGAAAAGAATGCATATAGCAGCGTATAAAAGTTTCCCCTACAGAGGATATTGAAAAATGAAAGTACAAAATGGAAATGGAGGTTAAGAGTACACAAAGAAAATGGTCTTAAAGCTACTATAAAAATAAGAATCAACAAAATGATTCATAAATTATGTTGATGAGAGAAGGGAGGAAAAACCAAGAATACAAATCAACTACAAGAACTAAACCAAGGTCAATAAATGTTACTCAATCATCAAATGAGGATTACACAGAGATAGAGGGAGGCAGAAGATATAGCAGGATAGTGGGATGGATATTTAAAGAATTTATGATGTCCCAGGTGATTTTTTAAATGTGTAGAGGATTGGAGACCCTAAACCTGTTAAAAAGGTAAAGTCACTGGTAAATGATATTTCAAATTGCTTATTTATGTAATTAAACGATATTTATGACATCTTTTTTTAAAGCAAGTGGAGGAAATTGAGGAATTCATTTCAGGAGGAAGTGCATTCCAAAGATTGCTGTGACGATGAATGACTTGTGGAAATGTGGACTTGCGTATTACGTCTTCCGCAGAGGTACTTTCTCGGAATTTAACGGGCAATCGCAGCCTAGCTTTTAATCTCCTCTTTTTCAAGGATTCCCATATTGCGTCTGAGAGTATTTGCGTAACGCTTGCTTATTTGTCGTAGACCTTGCAAACAAATCGTATGGCATAGCGTTGCACTTTCTCGAGTTCGAGAACATTCGTTTCATCCGCTGGGTCTCACATACTCGCCGCATATTAATATACGGCGAGTATATGTAAGGAGGGTATAGAGGTAACGGTTAACGGTACCTGTCCCTGCGGCGTTGCTGCATCTACCGCTGAACCCTTTGCTCGATTTATTTATCCCTAATCTTAGTCTTCCCGCTAAACAGAAAACTGAAAATACGAGAGGGTATTAACTTTTTTTAGCGGTGGACTGTACATAAAGAATGTACATAGGAACTAATTGAGAATTGCATTCAATTTTTTCTGACATTTATATGCAACTGCACTAAAACGTATTTGATATTCGTCCTAAACATAAACGTAACTCAAATGTAAAGGAATCGTAAAATACGTGTCTTGCCGCGGTATTTCGTATGAATACTCCTAGCATAGTAGAACAAGATGTTTAAAAAAACTCTGAAAGTCGTATTTCGACAAGCGGAACTCACGATAAGAGCCAAATGTGAAGCTCCGGATTACCGATTTCTGAGAAATTCCAATGTACATTTCAGAGACAATGTCTCCATCATCAGGGGGTCCCCAAAAAGGAAATCTTTTTCAGACTGGAGACCCCCTGATAATTGAGGCTTTGTCTTTGAAATGTACATTGGCACTTCTCTGAAATCGGTGATCCCGAGCTTCCCGTTTCGTTCTTACTCGCGTTAAGAACGAAACGCTTGCTTGCCGAAACACGGCTTACGGAGTATTTTTAAACTACTAATTCATTAACAGCCGTGTTCCAACTTTCTTTTTCTTTCATACAAGAATAAAACATTCACCCTTACTCAGCAAAAGAATTATCAGCAGCGGAGTGGTGCCTGTTATAGAGGAGACCAGCGTGCAGCCATTCTCCCCACAATGGGCTTCACCACAACGCGTCCATTCCAACCGATGGTTCTCCTATTTGACATGGCAGCTCCCACGGAACCAACCCCGCCCCGTGCATTATGCCCCTCATTCCATAAAGGGCTCTTATCAACTTCCATCAATCATTCCTCCTCCATAAATCGCACTTTCCGACGTCCTTCCGCCCACCAAAAGCCCTCCGATTCCTCCTCCTTTTCCCGTCGTGAAGCTCCACAATATTCCGCAGAGCAGTAGACGTACTGTAAACATCGCCGGTTCCCCTTTCACTTTCGACTCCGTCGCGTAATTGCCTTCTCAATCTCCCTCTCTTCCTTTCCGTCAATATCTCCTTGCATTCCACTCACGGCTCGAAACATTTAAGGGAAGAGCTTCCGATAAGGCACTTCGTCTTATGTGACGGATGATTGGGTTCCTAAATCCACTCCGAAATTATGGTCCTAGGCTCATGCTAACTTTTCTATGTGAATGGAATATTTTCATCTGTCTCTTGGTACAGAATAAAGAAAAATGTATGTCTCGTTAACTTTTGTCTTGCTCATGACAAATTTTTTGCTGAGTAAGGGTAAGCATTTTATCCGGACATGCTTTGAGTATCCATTCCGCTGCAAGACAAGTATTGCATTATTATTATTAATAATTATTATTACATTATTATTAATAAAAAACAATTGACTAAAATCATTTTAAATCTAGATAAATAAATCCAAACATGTAAACAATCCAGAAAATGTAGGTTATATGTATAATAATCAAAAGTTGCTCCAAATGATGTGATCTAATCTACCACAGACCTCCAACGGAGAACCAGAGATACATTTTGTTTTGCTGTCGTTTACTATATTTTGCTTTGTTTGACTCAAATCTTAAGATTTTATTCATTCATATTAACGAAAAGAACCAAACTTAACTCGTAATATGATAGAAGATCACTGTCGGGTGATCTAAAGAGGCATCGGCTCAGAATTTTTATAATTATTATTATTTACAATTACGGCGAGGTTAGGCCAAAATAGCCTCTCTACCATCTAACCTCTCGTGATATTACATGTTAATTATGTTACATAAATATTAATCAGAAACAACTGACTAAAATTAACTTACATGTAGAAAAAATAAAACAAACCATCTAAACAATCTGGCAAATGTAGGCACAAGGAAAATGGTACAAACAGTAGATACAAATTGCAAATACAAACAGGCAGACAATAAAAAATAAAACTAATACATATAACTAGATATAGATCCAAATAAAAACAAAAAGACTTGGGTTATGTGGAAAAACTCCTCAACTGAATATTTATGGAGAAAACCCTCGACGAGGGAAAACACCAACACAATAAGGGGGGCGAAAAAAAACACGAAAACACTGAGGTAATAAATACACTGCAACTAGTGAGAGATTCAGATGGTATTCTTCATATTTGATGTGTCACGCATGATGGTGTATCTGCACGTACGTCCTTCGATACGACTTAGGAAGCGCAAAACTTAAAGCTTAAGGGATAAAAATATGTATGTGTTGGACGAATATCAAATACAATTCATTTTAGATGGATATATATGCTCCCCTCCAGAAAAGACCTGCAGTAGCAGATATTGTGTTCTTACGCAATATGTTAGTAGGTGCGATTGACTCAAGTGATCTTATTTCTCTCGTTAACTTCAATATTCTACTCAGACGTTGCACACACACCAAGCTGTATCGGGACTCTTTTTAGAGAGATGAANTCTTTCACGCATTCCTTTAACGTTATTAACGAACAATATCACATTTCAAAATTTGAAATTGTGACACACGAACTCTAAAGGACATTAAATGTCCTTTAGAGTTCGTGTGTCACAATTTCAAATTTTGAAATGTGATATTGTTCGTTAATAACGTTAAAGGAATGCGTGAAAGACATAGCAACGCACTTCTTCACATTTAAATCAAGCTGCCAATCTTTGCACCAAATTGATATTAAGCATAGGTAGGTTTGTTCTTGTGGGAGTCAAGTTTGTTACCCGTTATTTCCCCATAGGTCCCCAAATCGATTGTACTGTAGAGTCTCTATTATCCGAGTCCCGATTAACAGAGGTTCCGAGGGTAATACATCTCTAAAACAGATAGTTACTTCTGGTCGTTCCTTCCGTATAGTATTAAGAGTAATGGATCGGGTATTGTGTCAATACATCCCTTACCACCCGCCACCGACGGTTTGCGGGGTATAAATCTAAATCTACTTATCTCAGTGGTTTGCCTTTTTCACTTACATAAGTCCTGGCAAATCGCTTAAATTACTTCTGCTGAAACTGCACCATTCCAGTCCAGGATAGACAAGCAAACGTCAGCATTATAATCTGAAGATCACCGGAGGTGGCCTCGGTCCATATTAACTCAGATAATCGAGACTACTTTACCTCTAAGGGCCTCAGGGCGTTTCGCCCAAAAGACGGTTCGCCCATGCGACAAATCAAGGGATAACCCAAACGACTTTTCACTCTGACAAATCACGCCCAAAACCTTTCGAGCAGAGATTTTTCACCCAAAAGGTTGTTTATCCTAAATATCCAAGGATATTTCAAGGGATATTTATTAAGAGAGTAAATGTAAACGGTTATTATTAAAATAGAGACTTAAAATACTCTTTAAGCCGTTAGTCAGGAAGTATTTAAAATATTTAGGGATTATCTTACCTACTTCTTTTGTCTAGAAATTCAAAAGCGTTTGGGTTGGGTCGAGTAGTCATGGTTCATAGTTGATTTCAGTAAAAGAAATTACCTCTGAGGATGATAAATAAAGAACATATGAGTTTCTTTTTGGGGATCTCTAAGTGAAGTGGCGTGGAACCGAGAGCTGTTTGTAAGATATTGAGTTTACACGTTTACATTAGTACCGCGCAAGCCGCCATGTGGCGTATGGCAGAGGGTTTGAAAACACCGAACTCCCTATTTAGCTACTCGGTTGGTATTCCTAATACTATCAGGAAAAAGAGACCAGTCATAGCTATCTGTTCTCGCCATAACCTAGCGAAATCACTTTTTCCCTCGAAAATCGCGTTCGATCCATAACCTAGCGAAATCACTTTTTGCCTCGAAAATCGCGTTGCAAATCAGTACTTAAAAATCTTTCGATCTGCTTGTACACTCCTATACTATATACCTATACTCGGTTCTTCCATCACTAAGATATTCCCAGCCGAAGGTTCTGATCATCTCTCATACTCTGTGCTAGTAATCTAAAAGATTTTTTGGGAAAATTTGTGATTAAGTGTGCAAAATTTCAGGGTTTTTTCGATTAATATTTCAGATATAGTTATAGCGATAAATTTTCAAAACCGTTGTTCGGAAATATCTCCAAATATCTATATCAGCTAAATCGACTTTCGTGTGAAATATCCTTGGTTAAGAAGCCTTTGGTGGAATGTGTTTCAGAGAAAAATTTCCTGGATGAACCTTCCCTTGGCAATCCGTCTCTTGGGTGAAAGATCTTTGAATGAAAGGTGTCTCGTATGAAATGCTTTGGAACCCAAAATGCTGTTTCTATCCATGTCTTTTAGTGGCATGAGCGGGAGGAAGTGGGCGGACCCTGCCTTCCCTTTTTCCAGAGACACATAACATTGTCTTAAATCTGATTATCATACCCTAAGAGAAAGTTTCAGTGACTTGGAAAGTATTCATTCTTATGTGTTTCACCGAATGAATTGTTTTCCCTCTGAGAATAATTCTAGCCACTTGTTATTCGTTATTCATTCCAACGCTCATTAATCATCCGATAGCTCTCTAAGAAGACGAAACATTTCCTTTGGGATGAGGATGTATATATAGACTCACATACCAAGCAAAGTCTCTAATAATACAAACTTTTTTACCAAAAATACATTAATGTGAGTAAAATATACTCTTTTACCACCCTGAAAAGGTATCCTATTTAATTAAGGAATTTTAGAAAAAAGTACTGCAAATCACGTTAGAATCGTCAGATTTACCGTCCCTCGAAGCGTGAAGGTTCCAATGATTCGTGCCTTTTATCACTGTTCCTTTAAAGGAATTCGTCTGTAGTCCTGCTTTATTTTTTGGACATTGAACTTTACCAGAAATAGAAATTGAGGTCATCATAAGGATCTGATATCGAGCAAAACATAAACGTGAATAACCAGGTTAGACGGCGATTTGCTGACATCGCTTTTTATCGTACCGTATTTCTTCCAAAACGGCTGAGGATTGGATCATTGCTCCCTTTTCCACATTTTTCTTGTGCGATTGTGTTCCCAAATAAAGCCATTCCAATTCGGTCCAAGTCTTCCCTGCTCTTTCCTTTGAGGACACGTATTTCAGAGGAAACTGGCTTCAAACTACAAAAGATGATTACAGACTACCTACGACATTTTTGGACGAAAAAATTCTGTTTTGCGACTTCGGCTGACGAATACCAATGTGATGCACGAGTTTTATTTATCTGGATGCACATCACGAATCCCTGAGTGTGTAACATTCCATTCACTGAAAATTAAAAAATTAAAAGTCGTTTCTTGTTATTCAGTAGAGAGCTGGACTAAGTTCATACTGGACAAGCTACGGAAGACGCTTTCTTACAGTAGGACTTTGAAAGTATTGAAGATTGTCATCACCAGTGCAAGAGTAAGTTCTTGGATCACTACCACTGTGTCCCTGGTTTGAATGTCGGCGGAAACGTTATCAATTGAATGCGCCTGGAAACGGTAATAAATGGAAGGTATGCTTGATGGTCTTTATTTGGAACTTAAATAAAGAGAATTTTTCCATTAATGAAAATATTGCATGTGAACCAGAATTGTGGAACCTCTTGCACCGGAGTGCCACAGAGGTAATTTTATCGCCCAAGGAAATCAGAGGAAGCTCTTAAGTANTCGCATTTAATTGGGTATATACCTGTTTGCTGTTAATAAATTATCATTATTAATACATGGTAGAAAAATTTGGATACATAATTTTTTAACTAGTTTTTATGTCATGCGATGGTATGGAAGATATTGGGGTAGGGGCGTCGACAGGATTTTCAATGGTGGTTCAGAATCATGGAGGAAGCGGAAAAATCTCCTATAATCCAAGGGAGAGCGAATAACCTTCCAAACTCTTATACGAATGGAAACAGGTAAACCTTGTTACTCTTCAAAAGTCCATTTCTATCGAATTACGGTAATTATAGAAATAATTTCGTTGAGTTTGACTCTTCTTAATCTTAGACCACACTTTACGAGAATTTATACGAATTCTTAAAGGAAGGAAGATTCACCTTAACTTCTAATCGGGAGCAAATGACCTCACTACAGAAGCCTTTCATTCAAACCTCTATATCAGTAATTCCCAAAGCGGGTAACACCACCCTCCAGGAGTGCTGGTTTAATGTATGGGGTCGCTCGACGCAAAGAATTCTACCGCATTCCCAGTCTTCTCTCTTCCTAAATTTAATTTTACCAGACTATGGTCAGGAATAAATCATCAGACAATCACCACATGGTGATTCTGTGGATGTTTTCATTTTCCTATTTTGCACCCATGGCCATACAGATAATAGTTTTTGTAGATGACGGTTGGAAATTGGCACGGAACCAAGGGTGCGGTAGCGTGACAAGGTTTGGGAAACAGTGCTCTAAATCATTTACTTATCATCCAGAACATAGAAGATTTAAACACTTTATAATTTCAGTGAAGATAACGCTCTTAGAAGATGCAGCCGATTTTATGCGTCCCTCTGTTACAAAGGCCGTTCTTATAATGCGAGAAAACTCAGAGAAATGGATGGAAAAGAAGTCGCTTCAAGAATTCATTTTTCCGAGGAAGTAATCGATTGGGAAAATAGAATCCTGGGGCATGCACCCCCTACGCCGAAAGGCAGCTTGCAGGGTGCATTTGTAGATGTACACTATAGCGGATTGTTGTTATTTATTACTGTTTATTTCTTTTTTGTTTTTGCGAAATCTCGAACCTCTCTCTTCAGAGGACATCCGCTCAAGTGATTCATTCTATCCTTGGCAGTGTTCTCAATTGGGGGAGGGATTGAACCCCAAATCCTTCTTCCTTGGCTACAACTCTGTAACGAGCTGTGACTGATGCTGAGTAACGGCATTCATCCGGTTCGATATTTATCGAAAAGCGCTTAAAAAAGGTCTAAATATATTCCTGAAAGCATTACTCATAATGTGGGGAGAATTCGACGGAGAATCTAAATTATCTTCGTCATATCAGTAACTTTTTTCTCTGAATACTTAATTATATTATATTCATTAAACGATTCGTCACTAGCGGGATGTGTTATCGCAAGCCACAAAATGATTTAAATGAGAAAATAAGATAGAAGCAGCATGAATCACCGGAAAAGATCTCATGTATCCTAAAAAGCCGCAGATTATTTTTTGTTGGATTAATTTAGACGATAGCTTTATCTGAACTATTGCAAAATGATGGTAAGGAAGAAGATGAATCATGGCGACAAATTTCCAATTCCAGCTACGTCCCGCAGCGAGCTGTATTCAAAAATAGCGAACTAGAGTTCCAATTTTCCTCATTTTTAATCGACCCGGAAACAGCTAATGTGATAATTTTCTATTAGAACTTTGTGAAACAGGAACTCACTCTATTCTATTACATTCGCTACAAATTTGTAGCACATGTCTGTAAAGTATTCAGCCCGAAGACCGGTTGGGACCTCATTCCCTCTAGCGTCTGCTAGGAAGAGCTAGGAGAGGGAAATGAGGCTTACTAGGCAAGATGAGGAGTGAGGTAGTTTTCCCTTGCTTTCCTCACTGAGCCAGAATGCTATAAGCAGAAGAAGCCTACGTTAGTGAAGAACAATGACTACAGTGACACATTTTGTAACATTGCATAAGCAAAATGAGATTAAGAATTCACTATACGAGTAGAAGAAACCTTAATTAATGTCATTTTTCAGCATACCTCATAACTAATACCTCAGTAACTTTTATATCATCGCAGCCATCAGAAAGAAAGAGACAAAATTAAATAAAGAATACATTTTCCTCTATCCTGTACCAAGAGACAAATGATAAATGGGCTCCCAGATAGCCAAGTGGGCAACGCGTTCGACTACAGAGAAAGCGGTCCCGGGTTCGATTCCTGGTGGGAGCCTATGTGCGAAATCTCATTTGTCAAGTAGTAGTATTATATTGGACAAATATATCATTCGTCTTATGGTAGCAGTAGGTACTGTAGCAATTTAGGTTTGGACAGAAAACCGTGAAAACTGAAGTGTGTCTTCCTCGTGAGTAAAACCGTGAACTCCATTTTGTTTTTAATGTTCTATTCTTTTAAATTATAATAAATTACTGTAGTCTTTTAAATAAATATATTTCACATAATTTATCTTTACGTTGATTTTCGGAAAATGCAAAAGCGATTAATGTACATAACCCTTCACTTTTATTAAATAGTTATATCTTTGTTTATTTAAAGCAATATTACTTTTCGTAACGTAAACAACACAGACGCGTTATGAATCGCATAACATCCGAGGTTTGTCGGCTACAAGTAATTCAGACCTCAGCTTCCTATAAATGGGATCCAATGTTTGCACACCAAAAATGTGCTTCATTAGATGCTTTCATTAAGATCAACTTAATCAAAATAGTCCATAAATATAAGCTATTCTTTCCTCCACAACTGCGGTGATACCTAAGGCTAACGATGATAGTTTATTCTGGAAACGCACTCCTTATCGGAACAAAACTTCCCAGTTCCCAAACCCTTAAATTAGCTCTGCAAAAAAAGTTACCTTACTCATTTGTATAAAAGCATAAATGGGCATGTCCCTATTTCATTGCTTGCTGGTTGATTTTCGACCTCACGTACATACATTTCGAAGCATCTAACAAAGCATTCGTCCGCATTCGCTAACCAAGTCCAAAAAGGAGTGTAAGGTTAGTATCATTATTATTAGGCACTTAGTAACACGAATGCTGGGAAAACATTCATCTATCCCGGACGCAAAGTACCAGTAGGATTAGGCTCATCTATTGCTTTTTAAGTAGTCCTTTATAAATCTATAAGGGTTTTTTGTACTTCAGAGATAGTTTGATTTTCTATTCCAATTGTTTCGAGGTTTTTACGCAAATTTTTAGGAATTACACCGGTTGCTGAAATTATCAGTGGGACAATTTTGATAGATTTTAGGTACCACACTTCTTTTATTTCTTCGGCCAGGGAAATATATTATTGTAGTTTTTCTTTATGTTTGGTGTCTATGTTTCCTGTATTCGGAATGGAGATGTCTACTAGATTACTTCTTGTTTTATATGAAGAGTTATATCCGGTCTATTCTCTGGTCGTAATCCGTCTGTTATGATGTTGTTATTTTTATTAATTCTATAAGGAAAACAGAAAGACTACAATTATATTAATTCTACTTATGATTCACGGACAAAAACCAACAATTCCCTAACAGAAAAAGCCGGACTAGCCGGGACTCGAACAGGGGACCTTTGTGTCGGAGAGCTAGCAAGGTAACCACTACAGCGTGTAAAGTAACAAACCAAGGTATTCTTCAGCCAAAACGTTCTTCAGGAAAGTCACTCTTTAGCCGAGATATTGCTCTATATTTAAATTTCTTTTGTGATTCTTTGTACGGTTAAAAACTCCGAGCTGAATTCCGGAAGGAACGCGATTCCCGTGTCGCCTTTTCCTATCTCCGAGAGAAATGAAATGCAGCTCGCGTCACGGTAAATAACTTCCCGCTTCGCTCGGAGCATACGTGACGTTCGCTCTCTGCTAACGTAAGGTGGCTGCGCTTGAAATCTTCCGAGGATGACTCGCTCCAGCGAGTTATAATTCTCCGTCCGTGTTTGTGAGGTATTGAAATCTGAACTCGATCCGTCGGAAGAGACATTAAACGGTGTCTATCGCTTTGTTGTCCTTCCTAAGAGACGTCCTATGTCTGTTGTCAGTTTCCACTCTCTTATACTCATCCTTGTGTACTATTACGTCTCTGTGTCACGGATGGAAACCATCAGCCCCTGTTTAACTGAGAATCTTTTTTTACTCAAAAAAAATTCTATTGTGTAAAAATATACTTTCAAAGGCACTTCCCCCTTTAATGCCATATCGTAGGAATTATTCAACTCGTAGTCGTTATCGCCTAACTTTTATAATAGTACTTCGGTTGAGTAAATATAGTAGAAAAGAGATCAGTGTTGCACACAAAACGCGAAATTTAAGACAAAAGATGTATTTCAGTCGAAATAGTTTTTCCATTCTAAAAACATTCCCATACTTCCCGAAAGAGGATGTATATTCTCTAAATATACATCGGAAACGTTACACTGCATCAAAATTCTGCATTTATACGTCACGAACGACAAACAGAAGATTAATTTATCAAAGGGAAGCATCTTATAACACATTAACGATAATGTTATATTCCAATAAAATACATTAACGAAAATAAATGAAGATACCATTAACGCACCTAATATAATTTTTGATATTAAGGGGATAAGACTACCACCTTGCTAGTGTCATACTTCCGCAAAATTTAAATAAACCAAAAATTAATTTCCTGCGCATTCTATTATGAAGTAATTTTTCCTTTCCTATTAATACACGGACATACCATATGACTGTTTTAAATGCCTTATTTTAATCGGCTTCCTCTATTACATTCCTTAAGTGTATGAAGATAATAACAGTTTTTTAAAACATAATTCCAAGAAAGGGGTGTTTTGTTGAACTTTAATGTTTAGGATGGTTGAAATGTTGTACTTTTTCAAGAAAATTTATTATCTACAAACAGCGAACAATTCTAAGAATGATCGCCATCATCTGTTTCCTTTTAATTCAAATTAATAATGCAAATATAGTTCTTACGGAAATTTCAACGCATACGTATAATTATCAAGTTGTATAAAAAGATGTAATTATATAATTAATTTGGACNTACATACATCAGGGTGCCATAATTTTTCTTCAATCTTTTTGTGAATATAAGTGAATTAATTTTATAATATCAGTGAATTAATGCGAGATTATTTTTAATGAGGATTCTTCATTTTTATTCTACGAGGTTGATAGTTCGATAGATTTACAAGCAACTACGGAACGAATTGTGAACATCTCTTAAAGTGTTTACATTTTTCGTTCATACTTTTTATACAAATGGAGAAAATTTAGAGTAACTTAACTAGTATTATATATTTTATCGCTGTAATTGATTATTATCTAAAATCGGTATATTTTCCTGAAGCAATTCTAAAGAAGAGAAATTACCTTAGAATTGCTTGTTTATGAGGTTCGTGCAAATACTTTAGTAACCTAGAATAATGTCTCGGTTAACTTGTCTTTAATTAAGGAAATTAAAAATATTCGGCACACAAAATGCATGTAGTAAGGAATAGGTACAGATGTATAAGGATATCATTCATGACTGTTCAAGGAAAAAATGGTTTATCTTCCATTGTTCTTGTTCTTCGAAAGTTCCTTTCCCCGAGGTAATATAAAATTTAAAATGAAACTTAGGCGGAAGGACACTTTAGGGACTTGTACTAGTGAAGCGTATCGTGAGCCGGGACGACGAAAAAGCCCGAGAACAATGTTACTTTGCGCCAGTTTGACCTCATCTCGGGTACGTGTTTAACTTGTAGCATATGGAACCCTAAAGACAAGTGGAATATTCCTGAACTGAAAAAGGTCCGGCGTAAAAACATACATTTTTGAAGGATCGTTGCGATAAATCTGAAAAGCAAGAAGCTTCTCGAGGTGGAATGGGATTTCGTTGGAAAATATAAAATGAAAGTTCAAAGTAAGCTTTCCGCATAAGTTAAAATTAAACACGCTCCAGTATGACGCGGTAGAGAATTTATACATCTCTCTGATATTCCAAAGCGAGTGGAAATATCTGGGAGATGTTCTTAACCTCTCGTATCAAAAACTAATATCTTCTGCCCAAAGATTCGGGATATTTAAAGGGAAAAATTGACACAGTTGTTTAGAAGGCAGTCAGGGTTCGTGCATCTACAGATGTAGATGTATATGATGAATTCATTTTTGGTATTAACAATTAATTTTGAGTATGCAGAAAACAGTGATTGTTACTCGAATGCTTCAGGAAGCTGGATGGGAATCTCAAGAATATATAAGATTTAAACAAAGGCTTAGTTCAGAAATAGTACGTTCTTAGAAGATGTAGCCGATGTTATAAGTCCTCTCTGATACGTAAGATATTCTGGTACTGCGAGAAAAATAAGAAAAATGGTGGAAAAAATATTGGAACAAGTCGTTTCAAGAATTCATTTTTTTTCATGAACGATACTCGATTGTAATCGATGGCGGAAGTAGAGTCATGGTGCATGCACCCATTGCCGCACGACAAAAAGCGACTCGCATAGAAACTTACATAGAAATACTGCTAGTAACGTTTGGATGAGGAAGAAAAGAAATATGATTGTATTCTTACGTTGATGGGATTCAGTGCTCAAAGTTATAGGATTCGACACATTTCTTTGGTACCTATTTATCTTGTTTGATTACCTATTTGGTGAATCCGACATTTTGATATTTTCAGATTGGTGAAAGATTAAACTATTTGATTTATTTGCTAACTTGCTGGTTTCTGTTTTCGTTCACACGTTATGAATCACATAAATGAAGACCTTTCACTTTAAATTCTCCTATTAACACTACAACCATTTTTTTGTGGAAATTTTTTTATTCTGACCCCTTTATCTCAAAAGACTGTCCTATTTTATGATGAATCAATACTCTAGAAATTTACCAGAAATTCCGTAATGTGGAAGCCTCTTTTTTCGTTGATAATGCTGATCGTGAGCAAAATATTGGAATATTTCTGTGAATTATATCAATTCCTATGAATTCTCCTCAACCCAAAAAAGATTTCAGGGTGCGAAATTTATTCCCTACCTTCTCTCCCACAAATTATAGCAGATTAGTCTATAATTCAGGACATATATCACGACATATTTCAACACTTACTACGCTGGATGATGTGAATGTTCTTATTATTAGCATCTTTTTATAGATTACTCTTTCCAGCAGTCGGTGTGCCGTGTGCATCCTGCACACCCCGTTACGGTGGCCCGTATTCATATCTTTCCTTTAACATTCATCAATTGGTTCTAAAGCCCTCACATCCCATCCCAAAGTTGTCTCCTCCTACATCTGTTCCCCAGCATCCTTTCCACCATTACGCAGCAATCTATCCGCTTTAAGCCTTCTCTTGCACACCTTCTCGGTCTCTTTTATTACTTAAATCAATATCTTTTCACTTATTTTAGTTCTCATTAGCATTTAATCCGCCTTTTTCATTCCCTCTTATCCGCGTTGTAAACGCGACACCAATTGAAATGTAAATTCGTTAAAGTCTTTCTTTCCAAAGTACCGAATGCTGCACGAAAAACATTTTACCTCAGGAATTATCAACCAAGCCTCAGAAGCATGCATCTGTAGTCTTTATTTCTACCTGTAAACATCTACTCCGTTTCTTTAATTTAGTACGCGAAACGACTTAATTTCTTTGTACGGATTGTTTCGTAAAATACGTCTGGCCTACGTCAAGGTGTTCTTATCATCTTGTTCCCGCACTATCATCGTGGTTTCATTCTCTTCGCGAATGCGTACGTACCAAACACTTTATTTATTCACCGTTGGATTGGTGTAAACCATTCACGGAACCACGCGCCCATGCCTCGCAATCTTCAAATGCTTGGAGTAAAATTTTATTTCATCGATAATTGCTTACATCTACATTCAAGCTCTAGCTGAAATTATTAGTAAGTTATTATTATTAATAAGTAGTAAGTATTTTTGCAACTTCCCTAAAATGTCACGGACTTTGAAACTATAGAACGTTTATACTATATAACATCTTTTTTCATAACTACATTTCTACCGTGTATGTACCATGCACTCTACGCTCTCTTTATTCAAAGTTTCCCTCTTCAAGCCTTTATTCCATTCCTTTAGTATTCATGTTCGGAGATTTTAAAGATATATTCCTATATCCACGTACCTGTGATGCATATTTTATTTCACCGATAAGATATATTGTGTTATAAGACAGAGTTCACGCTGTATGGATATCGATAACAAGACCACGTTCCGGTAAACTAAGTATAAGCTGAAACATGAAAGCATACACGTAGACGAAACCTACCTTATACTTTCATTTTTATAGATTGTATCATCTCATTTATAGCTCAACATATCTTCTGAAAATCTACTTCGTTGAAGGCCACTGCATCTCTCCCACCTTTTAATATATTTATTTCATATCCTTTATATTATCACAAGGAGCCTTGCTTACAACCTCTGTGAACACTACACAAATGAATTACCATTCTAATCAGTAATAGACCCTTCAATTAGAACACTGGTCAGGTGGCAGAGTGTGACCATTCCCTATTGATATTATAGCTAAGTTGTCAGTTTGACTCATTTACCAATAAAAGATTCACGAATGCATATCCTGTCGTATATTATGTACAGCTTACTGAACATTTATTGTCACAAAATTACTACAGTGCAGAGAAAGTGACATCGTGTAGACAAACATATTCACCACGCAATACTAAGAGGAAAACTGAAAAGTTTCCTGTGTTCATTACCATATTTTCACTAATCTATGGCGATTTTCGATCTTTGTATGTACTTTTATAGAAAACGGGATTCGTCTAACAAATGTATATGAAATCCTCGAATTCATTTTGATTGCGTTATATAGACATTTACTTACATACATCAGGGTGCCATAATTTTTCTTCAATCTTTTTGTGAATATAAGTGAATTAATTTTATAATATCAGTGAATTAATGCGAGATTATTTTTAATGAGGATTCTTCATTTTTATTCTACGAGGTTGATAGTTCGATAGATTTACAAGCAACTACGGAACGAATTGTGAACATCTCTTAAAGTGTTTACATTTTTCGTTCATACTTTTTATACAAATGGAGAAAATTTAGAGTAACTTAACTAGTATTATATATTTTATCGCTGTAATTGATTATTATCTAAAATCGGTATATTTTCCTGAAGCAATTCTAAAGAAGAGAAATTACCTTAGAATTGCTTGTTTATGAGGTTCGTGCAAATACTTTAGTAACCTAGAATTAGTCCTGCTATATATAGTTAACGATAATACTTAATAACGAAGCGCAAAAAATTAAACTAATTGTCATAAAAAATAGAAAAAAGCTTAGCAAATAGAAGATTGAGATTTCGCACAAAACAACTGAAGCTGATCTTACATTAATTAAAGCGGTGGTTCCCAACCTGGGCGGTGCCGCCCCCCGGGTGGCGGTGAATTGGCCTAGGGGGGGGCGGAAAGAAGCAAGTGGTAGGCGGGGGGTGGCTCTGGGAACCAGGACCTGGCCAAACAGTGATCTTAGGCAAGGCTTCGGTTCCCTGCCAATCTTTCTATTTCTTCCCTTAAAAGAGTTAAATGGACCTCTGTGTTTTATAGCTTGGAGATATGGAAAACAACGTAAAGGAAGGACACAGAGAATGAGGTTCTTAGAAAAGCTTTTCTAAGAATGCTTCCAACCCTAATAGTCCAACTAGTCAAGCTGATTCAATTCGTTACACTACGAGTAATTAAAACAAAAACTTTAATTCACTTAAGGTAAATGGGAGATAAATTGTTTTAATTTTTAATTTTGTCATATTCTTCGTGATTTGGTCTTGCCGTTCTCCATTCTGAGTACTATTTTTATGGATTTCGGTTGGGGGGCGTTGGGTATAAGATTATGGAATCACTGAATTAAAGAATCGACTTTTACGGAATATGAATATCTTCTTCAGTGAAAGTTCTAAGATACTGACAGCTGTTTCAATTTGATTAAATCATCCTCAGTGATTTATATGCTAAAATTTACTAATTAATTCGCTTTCCCTTTCCCTGCTATCAGTTATCTTTCTCCAAGTCAGGCTTCCGCACAGCGTGGATCTGAACTTGCATCCATTTTCCTTGTTCATCTAACTCTGTCGATCTACATCCACTCCAACTCGAATTCTAGCCAACTTCTCCGTGCTCGATGGTTATTTTTCTGATGTTCTCGCAGAGATTCCGACCGCGCATTAAATCAGCCTCATCTTATAGTCGTAAGTTCATCATATTTAGGGAAAGTTCGAGTACGCACTTTGAGTTTCGCAGTTGCTGAGTTTCACTTCCTATTTGGTGAAGGAGTTTCATTTTAGGGAATGGGTTTTGCGTGTCTTTTGACCAAGGCAAATCGTCAGAGTATTTAATGTATTGCCCTGGTGAATTACTAATTAATGGAAATGATGAGTTGGTTACTGAAT
Source organism: Ladona fulva (assembly GCA_000376725.2). NCBI lineage: Eukaryota > Metazoa > Arthropoda > Insecta > Odonata > Libellulidae > Ladona > Ladona fulva. Next base: position 1,064,479 of record KZ308254.1, on the reverse strand, counting down.
TTGATGTTAGAGCTGAAATAATTAGAGAGTTCCCGTATTCTTATTGACAGCGGTGAAACTTTGCCGTACCGCGATTGGTCACATATATGAAATAGAACAGGGTAACAGGCTTATTATAAGAGCGCCCTTAAAAGGAGTTTTTTAAGGGTTAATTTCATTGAATTTGAGGCTTAATTATAAATAGAAGATGAGATTTTCTAGTCCCAATTTCTCCCGTCAGAGAAGTTTGTATTGCATCGTATATCCCGTGTATTGCAGTGGTAAAACAAAGAATTTGTTTTGCTCTAAGGGTTATAAAACATCGAAAGATACAGAGCCATGTCTCTTTTATATATTAACCTTTACGATGCAGTGTAAAGGTCATTATATAAAAAATCAATAAGATAAAGGAAAATGTCAAAATAAGATTCATAAAAAGTGAATTCCCGGCTGGGACCCATGTTCGAAATGACCTCAGTTGTCGAAGCACTTTTAACAATACTATACTACGATAAAAACACGACGCCTGTAATCATATCAGCGACTGACATCGATTACAGGCGTCCGAGAGCGAAAATCAATTTTAATAATCATTCTAATAAGCCCCGTATTATAATGTACCTATGCTTAAAATGGAGATCTACTAAAGTTCATTTTATGGCCCGGTATTATATTATTATTATTTAGAGTTAAATTAAGGTAAGAGTTAATATTCTGTATATATATATATATATATAT
>KZ308254.1:1036981-1063322 GCA_000376725.2 Ladona fulva | reverse complement strand
TAATATTAATAACTATGAAATGATTATAAATAATAGCAAAATATTTATTAGGATAAATAACAATAAAATAATAATAAATTTTAGTAAAAACAAAATAATAGTGGTAATAATAGTAAGTGTTGGGTGGAGTCAATATGTAATTATAAAATTATATCAGTCTCCCCGAGTTGTATCTATTCACATGATTTCAAAGAGTTATGCTGGTAATCCGAGCATGATATAATGCCTATTTTACTGCCCCCTACGAAGAAACTGGCAGAGCAAGTTTCTATAATCTTACAGAATTTCTTTGGCATCAATTGTGATGGAGCCTAATGTTTTTTTTTTTCTCCATGAGCATTGCGATCCAAACGAATGCGAGACATTAAATGCAACGTACGAAATTAAAATCGACTGTCCCAGATAAGCTTGCGGAATGAGCATTCCGAAGCAAAGCGTCAGATTAGGCTCGTTTCGGCTGGCTCGTGCTGCATTGTGCCCATTCGACGAGGATTACACACGGCGCTCTCATTCGCCCGCTAAGCCCTCCGTACCAATATGCGCCTCTATATTTTGCACTCATCTATATCGTTCGTTCCCTCGACTAATCCCGCTGGGTCATATTTCAAGATCAACCGCGTGAAAAACGACCTTCCGCCATCGAAGCGTGGAAAATTTCCAAAAATTAGATTCATCTTTTACCTGAACTCGTCTTGATTCTCAAGGGATGATTATTAAGCGGCCATCGCTTAAGTTGCTGGAGAATGCTGTCCTATTATCTGTTGCTACTTCTGTTCTCTTCAATCCTCACGAAATCGCTAATTTTTTACTCCTCTCGTCTACATGAAATTTTTCAGACCTCACTGGTTGGAGGATTACGTTAAAAATTCTATCAATGTAAAGCAGGGCTGTCCAATCTTTAATCTCTGGAGGCCAGATTAGAAATTTTATCTACCAAGCGCACCGGAAATGTGCCCTTAAATTTTGCAACCAACCTCTCTTGTTGTTATTTTTTATAATCTTTCGCACAACAATTTTTTGACCGGATTGTTTCCACCGATATGCCCATGCAAAAAGATAAATACGCATATATAAAGCTAAAGTTATTCGAGGAAAGAGATAAACTAGGCGTTCATTTCAAATGTGTTTGAGGAGGGTTAGTTTAATTATCATCGACGACTCTCCACGATGCTGATCGATAAGGTACAGAGGCGTAGCCAAGGGGTTGTTACGGGGTGCAACACCCCCCATGAGAATACATTTACATTTACAATTAAACCCTGAAAGCCGCTAGTAGCGCGTGGCATGGGGTGTAAAAACACTTACAATTTTCTCACACCCTAACTGCTATTAGCCTCTCTAATATTACGAGGGTCAAACGACCAGAAGTAACTATCCGTCCTGGCAATCACTTCTCTGAATCGCTTCTTAGATTTCTCTCGGAGCTCGCGCACGTTGCTAACTGGAATAACAATATAACCTATCTCGTCGACGAAATCTGTAGTGATAAACTTTTTGAAAAGCTTACGTCGGTAATCAAGAATTTTATCCTTAAGCGGAATCATCCCGAGGGATTCTATCACAGCTGAAACCGATTGGTCTCTCGACACCTATTACTCAACTATTGAGTTCTGGCCGTACGATAAATAAATAAATCCACTGTCGAATCTAAAATCTTCCTTTCACAAACTTACCCTTTTTACGTTGAACTCATCTCAAGATAGACTAATCCTATAGGATTCCACATTGCACAACAATGTTCAGGGAGAAGACGAATTAGGGAAATGTACGCTATTTCCTTTACTCTCGATAAACATCCCCCCAGAATCCTAGTTAACCTATGCATCCCATTCGCCTCTACTACTACGATTAGAATCTGCTCTTTGAAAGATAAGCTACAACTGAGCCTAACTCCTAGGTATTGATCTTGTCTAACGGACTCCTAAGGATGTCCTAAAATATCATATGGTGCGCGGGTAACATTAGTAGAACGCGTAAAAGACATAGCTACGCACTTCTTTAATTTCAGGTCGAGCTGCCAATCGCTACATAACCTGAAATAACGTTCAGATCGTTCTGTAAACAACCAGTGTCATCCTGTGATACGACCTCACTGTAATTAACATTATCAGCAGAGCGCCTAATCTTACACTTAACATTATCCACTAAATCGTTAATGTACATGAGGAAAAAAATCGGTCCTAATACGCTTCGCTGCGAAACACCGGGTGTGGCGCAAACCTCATCAGATAAAATTTCGTCCAACGTGACACTCTGCGATCTGTTTCCGAGAAATGGTTTTATCCATTCAAAAACTTTACCCTTAATCCCGTAAGCCATCGTTTTATTTTTGCATGGGATACGATGGGATCGAAATCTAGAAATACGGCGTCAGTTCTAATACTCTTATCAGCTGTTTTAACTATGTCTTTGAGAAAAAGGGCTGAGTCTCGCATGTCCTAGCTTTACGGAAACCGTGTTGACATTGACCAATTGCCCCCTTATCACCTATGAAACGCATTATTGAACTAGCTAAAAATTTGAAGGGTTCCACAAAAAATTGATGTTAAAGATATTGGTCGGTAGTCCTCCGGTTTCGAGGAACGCCCTTTTATAGGAACCGGAGTGACATGCGCTCTTCTCCACGACATTGGTACAACGCCCTCGTATGTACAAACTTTTCCTATAAAATACGAAAAGAAGGGGAGCAAGCTCATTTGCCAGTGTTTGAGTAGTAGTGATGGATTTCCTACGAGTCCCGGAGCTTTTGTCCTGTCAACCTACCGCAACAACTTTGCTATCCCACGCAATGACAGCTCGATTGGTCTCATCACTGAATCAACATGTATAACAAATTTGTTAGTGCATCCATCATCAAAAGTAAGGCTCTCCTGATAGTGTCAATTTAGTAGATTCGCTTTGCCTGCCAATTCATTAATCGTAACTCTCTCGTCATTGACGAGGCTTGGTACTGAAGACTGACGTCCACGAAATTCACGATCATATGACGAAAATTCCTTCTGGTCATCTCCTAAACACTCCAAAAGGGTTTTAGATCTATATTCCAGAAATTTATTTTGAGCTACATCCTTAACCATCCTTCAAACCTCAAAGACTTTTCCCGGTCGAAATCAGAGGTAACTCCGATTATCTCAAGCTTCTTCATCCGCGAGTGTAAATTCCTTTGCTTCTTATGCAACGCCCGAAACTTAGGTTTCATCCGTAGTTCCTCACGCTCCCTCGCCGTTTTAATCGGGACCTACCCAATTAAAACTTCCTTTAGTATTCTGAGGAACTCTAAAAATTAAAACTTCCTTTAGTATTCTGAGGAACTCTATCCAGCCATCCTCAACAGTATTAATAGTCAAAAACTATCAGAAATCCTCCGTGCTTTCATTGATTTAATTCCTGAATTCCGAAAATTTTGCTTTGGAAAACATATAAACCTGCCGCGGTGGCTTAAGGGATTTAACCATTTTCGCTTTAATGACTTCAGCTATAACAACCTGGTCTGAAATTCCGTCAACTATATTTAGACTATCTATCAAGTGCGAATGCGAAGTGGCTAACAAATCGAGAAAGCTACCTTGACCCTCTTGGATCGTCCGAGTTGCTTTCATATTAACATGATCAAGAGCGTGGAACGAGAAAGTATATAACAATGTCTGTGATATATTCTTCCCCCTACCAACATACAAACTCCATAAATTCACCCAGTCAATATGGGGAAGGTTAAAATCGCCTCCTACGACGGTGATAGGATCCTTCATTTTTTCCCGAATAGTCTATGACGACTCGAAAAGGCCTTCCACACGTTCGATATCGTCAGAATAGATCCATCAATGAACGAGAGTATGCGAGAGGATGCCCTCTCGCCATTATGTCATAGAAACACCGCGGGAGATTCGCAGTGTATACATTTGCATGAATAAATCAGTTTATTTTCATTACATTTTGGGATGAAGTATTCCTGTCCATGGATTGTAGGTAATGCAATGTTTACTCCATGGCTCTAACCCCCCTAATCCTGGCTACTCCCCTAATAAGGTACTCCTATTTTATCTGTGTAAACAAGATTCTGAGATCACAATTTACTTACGAAGCTTTGCGGAAAGTGCTGGGACGGTTCCATACCTTCAGGGGGTAATTTAGAAAACCCCGATCTAGCGAATGCAAATCTAGTGTGCACAAAATGGCATGACAATGATGCAACATTCTATGACTAAAATTGTATAACTGGAAATTACAAACTATAGCCATTAAATTCCGATGTATGCATAAAATTTGAATCGTCTACCAAACTTATCATTCTAAAGGAGATTTCATGCATAATTATAGTCTTATGTTACTGATAACGAGAGATTTTCTTACCATATTTAAATTACATATCTATAAGGACGAATATTCACTTCCATCGTCCACTCACTCTGACAAATTCTTCTTTCTTTCGTTTTCTTTGTGCATCAATTTCTTTCCTGCCTCTACCTTTCTTTTTACGTCTCTGTAAGTTTCTAAGAGTTCTCCTCGTTCCGTCTGACTCTCATCTTCCTCAATTTCATCTTCCCTTCTCCTGTTTCTCTACCTTTTGTTTCACTGAACCCTACGGCGTTTTAGAGATTTTGCGAGGAGTAATATTACAGACCTCTAAGGATCGATTCTTCAAGTTTCGCACCAGAACAAAGCCAGATGCTAAGGACAACGACATCAGATTTTCGTGGAATTCGGGAGGGCATCTTATATAATTCACCGGTAAAATTGTTATGATTTATGTCCAACTAACATCCTGAAACCAAAAGTTTTATATTTCTCATATTCTGCGAAATTCAGTATGTCGTTACATCGCTGAAAATTGCTCCATATACTGAGAAAGTTGTTGATTTCTTTCCAAATATTAAAGTTACTATGAAAGTAATATCCCCTGGTTCGAAGTCTGTCTTATATTTTTCCGCACACACACGTTATACGCGATGTAAAAGAATGTGTTATTTCATTTTGATAACTTTGTGACTTCTTTCTGAGCCGTAAATCTCGTGACGTGAATCCTATGACTGGCGATTGAGCGACTGTTCCATTACTCACGGAAAATTTGCTCATTGACCGAAAGAATATGAATTAGAGCGAAATTTCACCTTTCAATTGCTCAGACTGAAATTCTTAATTTAGAGTGTGCTGATCGGTAAAGAATGTTTCTTTACTATACCAACAGTATTATTATTTTAGTTAGTATGATAGAATAACCCTACCCATTGAAATTTTCATTTTTTAACACATGGGTAAATGGAAAGCTTATTGCAAGGATATCATATTCATAGTGAAATTTTCTTTTGTATCTCACTTAATCATTACTGCTAAAATAAGTTTACATTTAGTGGTACATCTACATCTCGTCTCGTAAATGCAGATTGTTTTCTCCTTAAAATGTAAACTTAATACATTTCTCTTTAAATATCATTGCGATAAAGAATTACGATAACGAAGAGTTTGATGTTTTCCCGGTTTATGATGCTAAGAAATTCTTCTCGGGTAGACAACCGGGTTAGTTCTTCGGCGTAAACCGACGTTTCGGCAACGTCCTCTGTTGCCATCTTCAGGGATGATTCCCAATTACGATAACAATTTCCGATAGATTTTCAATTTCGAGGAGATCTATAATTATCATTAATAAATTTAGCAATGTGAATCATTTCCGGATTGCTAAGACGTTTTTAGGAGCTAACGCAATCCTTTGAAAGTGAAAGCTTCCACACTCTAACAGGATAAGCAGAAGTGTAAAATAGCAATGTGATAGGGACTCAAACCCAGTTCTTACTGCATTAGAGTGGATTTAACGTACATATTTTAGTGATTAAATTGATTTTTGTGATATTTGGCGGGAAGGTGGATGACCTGGTTTCAAGTCCCAGTCACGTCTGTGTGTTTACATTCTGTTTATCCGTGGGTTTTACGAGGCGCACACCCATCTATTTGCTTCAGGCGTAATCGGACGGTAATCGTTCTTTGACTTTCCTTATTTATTTCCTTATTTCCTCATAGTTACAGACACCAATACGTTAATATGATACACATAAGAACTAAGCATTATTATGAAAATTTTACGCTCTCTGTGCAAATATGTAATACACATGCCCTGCATATTTATTCTCTCTCCTGAATTATGTTAAACATAACAGGTTATCTGAACATTTTCAATAAGAATAAATGTTATCTTAAACGTTCATAAGGATCCCGGGTAGCCAAGTGGGTAACGCGTTCGACTTCTGTGAAAGCGGTCCCGGGTTCGATTCCCGGTGGGAATGGGTGCGTGCGAAATTACCTAAGTTGTCGAAGCACTTTCAACAATACTACAACTACTAAACGTTCATGCTTATCTGCAACCAGTTCGGATAACAGCGTGAGAATTATCCACCATTTCCAATCAGCTCGAATTTGCATCTCAGAATTGAAGTTTAGAATTTAAATTCGATTGTTTAATAAGCGCTTTCGAGGTAGGGACGTTAAATTTTACAATTCCTTAGTATTTAATCAAATCCGAAACATTCTTCGCGCATAAAGGACCTCAAACGAAGGATTCGAAAAACAGAAACGAATCGCGGAGAGCTTTGTCTGTTCCCCAGAGCTCGCGAATGATCGTATTTGCAAACATGTCCCCTTTAATGCAATCAACGGCGGTTACGGTCTGGCTTCGACGCGGGCCAAATCTCGTCAAATGAGAGATCAAATCAAATCATCACTCTTTCCTCCGTTCCCACCTCCATTCCATTTACGTCTCCTTCGCTTATTTAATCAACTCCAACGGGGAGGAAGCGAAATAAAATTCGCGCCTCTTGATAAATGAATTCGGAGGCGAATTTACCCCTCTCGAGCATTTTCGCAGCGCCAACTTTCTCTCGGGGAGGTCTATTCGCCGTGAGCGACCTCTCCCTGCAAAATGCCTCTCCATTTTACCCCCTTTTTCACTCCTATTTTTCTCCTCCCGCATTCTCCCTTTGATCTACTCCGCAGGGAAATCGTTGGTAAGACTTCGCCGGGCATGCCTCGGCACGAATATTTCTCTCAACCCCTTTCACACAGCTCCCTTTAACGGAGCTGCAAATTTTCTTCCCCGGAAGAAACTTGCGTAAATTACTGCCGGAGAGTTTCGGTCCTCGGGAATTTTCCGCTGGAAGTTGGTCGTGCGATTCACGCGGTGCCTACCGTTATTCTCGTCGATCGACAGCTGAAGGTCGATGAGCGTGCTCTCGCTGAAAATCGAGAGGGATTATTAGGCACGCGGTAATGAGTAAGGTGGAATTATTGAGCTGTAGCTGAGGTATTTGAGGCCAGAATTTTTGATAATGCAAGGATGCTTCATGAGTTTATCGAAATTGAGCATGAATTTCAGGTATTTTCGAACGTGCTGAATATTTAAGCGATCCCACGCGAAATCAATTTCCGGGAATTGCAGAAAATGATCAGATGAAGTTCAAATGCCAAATATTTTTAGGTAAAATTGAGAAGAAGTCTTCTCATTCGAGTTTTTTTTGCCAGGAAAGAGAAAACAAAAGAGTTTGCATTCTATGGATACTCTACAGTAAAATCTAAGAAGAAATAAAAGGTTTACTTTCCACAGAATATATTTATGCGACCATGGTTTCGGTGCAAATTTACACCATCATCAGGCACCGAGGCTTCGGTATGTACAACAGCATAAGTACTAACCAGATGGTGGGGGGGGTTCACTTATTAGTTTTAACTTTATAGTAATTTATATATACATACATACATGGGATTTTATTTGGCGAAATTGAAACTATAAAGTCCCATCTTCCATTTAACCAATGAGAAAAGAATACAAAGAAGAATTACAGAAATATACAACCTTAATAAATAAAAATAANCCAACCCACGTATCTCGCCTTCTTTTCAAAGAGTTCCGCAGAGACATCTCTAATTAAATTCAACAATTGTATGTTTCATCATTATACTCTAAACTATGTGCATTTTAAAAATACAAATGGGAAATACAGATATTAAAAGTAGAAAAGAAATATTAAAATGCACATAGTTTGGAATATAATGATGAAACATACCATTGTTGAAGGGGGGAAAATAAAATAAGTATATAATTATAATAAATTCGGGAAAAAAATCAATACATAGAGAAAATAATGAAAGTGCTGAAAACAAGGACGTTAAAAATCTATGAGATGCTAGCTACTATAAATTTTTAATATGGTTAAGAGGCTAGGTGGAAGAGGAGCCATTAGACGAGGTTAGGCCATGCATAACCTCGCCGTAAGAGTAAATTATAACAATGATAAATTTTATAATTATGTTATTCTCCCGCAAATTTTATGCAATTGCCTTCTTTGACATCTTACGGATATGAGGGCCTCCATTTAGTTTTTTCCTTAGCATAGTGATATATATAATCTTACGAACAGGGATATAGCCATGAGGTAGGGTTTTGGGATTCAGTTTCCACTGCATATTGAATCGTTTCACGATATAGGGGAGATTATGACCTTCCGAAAGATATTTAACAAACAAATAAGACTACCATACCTGTCATTAGACCAAAACTGTCAGTCTATCGAAAACAAAAAATATCTTTATTGTTACACAGGATAAAATCTAAGTTCATGCTGCACAACCATGCGTTTGTTTCCATTTGTATCAAATTTTGGGTGCAATGTATGCCCCTCCCTGGATAATTCTCAAATTTCTGTTCTTTCAATTATTCCAAATTGATTGTCCAAATTTCTGTTCTTTCAATTATTCCAAATTTCTTTTCTTACGATTATTCCAAATTGTCAATTGACCAAAATTCCGGGTGCCATTCTGAACATCACACGGGCTAATCCCGTCTATGCCACTGCTTAAGAATTCTAAATAGATGCTATAGCAGATATATACCCCGACAGGGATTTTTTTATGTGCTTACGTAGCCCTTCTTCCAAAGAGTTTGGGGATCCCATGTCTAACCATGCCAATGTAACTGCGGATCCTTGATAGCAGGTGTTTGTTTTGATATCCATAGATACTTAATTCATTCAGATACTCGCTAAGCGAAGCAGCGTTACCGAATGTTACTACAATCGCCCACTTTTTACCGATTTTTGATTGGTACATACGATGACTCGGTCTCTTTTACAAATTCTTTAAGTCTTTAGTCTTAAGCTAAGATAAATGTATGGTAAACTATTTCTTTGGACAGAAAACTTAACTTCGCTATCATTTTATCGACCCTGACTTTTTCTTATGAGGATAAAAACATCAGTACAAATAGATATGGAAAACAATGCCGTTGTTTAACCAAAAGGAATTAATGCAGAGCCTCCAGATAGCCATGTGGGTAACGCGTTCGACTTCGGCGAAAGCGGTCCCGGGTTCGATTCCCGGTGGCGGCTTTCGAGCTGTCGAAACACTTCTAAATTTTTACTTCCACTAATTAATGGACCTGTACGGATCCAGAAGTTTATATCCCATTCGAATCTCATAAAATCAAACACTTTACGATTTCAGCGGAACTAAACGCTTGAAACTAAAGCGCCATCAACCGACTCAGAGATTTAGTTAATCGCCATGGAAACGGTGCCAATTAAGATTACGCCGCCTTATAATGGGTTGTTCACCACGATCCGCAAGTCGACCTTCGCATTCGGCGGCTGATCTGAGTCACGCTAATGAAGTCGCTAAGGAAAAACAAAGCATTCCAAGTGAGGTGGGGATAGCGAGCTTCCGTGCCCAAGGCAAACGACGGACCGTGTGACTGAAAATCAAGGAACCAGTCATCCCTTCGATGGGAGGGGGCTTTAGCAAATAAACCACGCTCTTCGACATTGAATCGCGTCATGATTGATCGGAAAATCGATGGGATCTTTTGGAGGTTAAGGAAAATCCGTGTCCTTTCACTTGACCGTGAAAAAGGACTCGAATTTTATTTTTTCCCTTTTCTCGTCGTCCTTTTCAATTCCAAAGGGATCTACATGCTTTGAAGCTTTGATTTACTCTTGTTCTTTATACACTAGAGTAAATCAAAGCTTTCACATTTTATTACTCTAGTGTTTCGATAGCTTTTTCATTACATCATATTTAACTGATTGGTTAATCGGGACATTAAGCAATTGTAATCGTACATTACAGACTTAAAACGTTCTCGCATTAATTAAATAGTTTTCCTGGGGGTTTTAGCGTCGTACAAACACAATGCAGATTGTTTCAGATCTCTAAATCAAGCCGTTTTTGAGGTAGATAGGGGGACGGACAGACGGAGGACGGACAGAGATTTGCTTTTTATATATATGATGCAATAATTGAATACCCTTATAATCTAAACGAAACACCAAGAATTTTCCATAGCAAGTATAAAAAGACGGGATTGAGACTGTTGCTCTCTTAATACGCGGTCAGCGAGCAGCCAGTGGAGGTCATTGAACGACTCATAGCGGAAATTGGAAAGCAAATAGGCAGCTCTTCAAAGTTGGAAAAGAAAATATCTCTTAAATAGACCATAATAAACCATATCGATAGCCATTTTCTGGACAATTGGTATCAGAGTTATTCCTCTTAACGCAGTAAAGCAGAGCATATCTTTCAATACGAGTTTCTCATTTACTAAAAGGACCTTGTCTTCCACACATTTAAGCAAGAATGATAATTGCAGGAATACGGGCACACGATTGTTTAGTAGAAATTGGGAAATACGCCGATTTTAGCAAGTTATTGGCAAAATATTCCTTCCCTGTCACAATGAGATAGGGAAATGGAAATGAAAAAACCTCCAACGAATGTCAGATACATTTCAAACAGAAAACCTTTTCTATTCAAATCGATAAGAGAAAAAGATTTAAATGACGTGTCAAAGAGAAAAATGTCCAAATTAATAAAATCCATCCAAGTATAAAAATGTAAAACGAGGGAAACGTTGTCAATGGTTGAAAAATAAGGATAGAACCACGGACCAACCACAAGAGAGACGTCAAGAAAAGTATATTCGGGTTTAACGCCGGAAAAATGAAAGAAAAACAACTTGCTGTAGAGAGACCAAGTGTGGTGTATAAACAGTATTAAACCAATTATCAGCTACGGAATTTAAAAACGAATTGAGTGTCGCCACAAAACTGGGAGTTCTGTGAAAGAAAGAATTTTAGAAGCTCAAAGGAAACCGATAAGAAAATGCCACAAATGCCAATACCTGCTGAGAATATACGTCAAACACGTATTCCGAAGACGTTGGATTCATCTTCAATGACTGATGGGTTCTGAATTGATTGAGTTGGATTTATTTCTTACGCACAAGGAAAAGGGTTTAGGTGACGATTTTTTTAAGTACACCTTTCTTTTCCCTACGCTATGTTTCCGTAGAATACTTACTGTGGAACCCAGTACGGTGCTCTGAAAAAATTTGCGTTCTGGCGTCTTCTAACCGCAAAAGAAAAATATCGTTCAAATTTATACTACACGTCAAAAACTTAATCAATTTTTATTCTGCGACAATTGTAAGAAATTAGGAGAAACGGTTATGAAAAAGTCCGTTTCTCTTAATTTCGGAAAAAAACCGGGACTCAGTTTGGAACCCAAATGCCGGTTGGTTGCTCTGCCTATTGAGTTATCCTTCCAGAACGTTCTGCTGGAATAAATCAATGCACAGAGCAACCAACCGGCAATTGGGAGACCCGAGTTTGAGTCCCGGTCCCGTCAGACTTTTTCCATGTCCGTTTCTCCTAATTTCTTACAATTGTCGCGGAATAAAAATTGATTAAGTTTATGGAGTATAGCATAACTATGAACGAAAGTATATATCTTTCTTTTGCGGTTAGAACACGGCTGATATAATTTTTCAGAGTACCTTGTTGGACTCTGCGGTAAGAATTCTAAAAAAACATAACATAGGGAAAAGGAAGGTGTACCTAAAAATTCGTCATCGACCGGTAGATGGCCATCGACTGATAGTATTACTACATCTCCTTTTTAGGGATCTGTAGGTGTGAAATAATATCTCCAAAGGACACTTCCCCCAATCGCCTACTATTCTTCGCCTTGTACTCCTTCGGTCCATTCGCCATTGAGTCAAACGATCCGTTTGACGACTGCGCTATTTTGTCTCCCGAATTCCTTCGGAGAAGATATGTCGCGTTGAGCACTGAGGGTACTCCCGAGAGTTTTCCTATCTATTCTGAGCCGAGTCGCTACGCTAAACTTTCAAAGAAGCCCCGCAATGCTCTCGGAAGTACCGGAGACGATTTGGAGTATGGCGTAGAATGCCTCTCGTTCTCTTTTGATACTTCACCTTCTCGCCATTTTATACTATGGCCGTTTTCTTTATGGCGCCCGGATTTTGTCGGCGATTCTGTTCGTTTCTCCGAAAGCTCCTCACGGTTACATTACGCGCAAATCTTTGGGATTTCAATGGAAATTCCTTTACGCTGCAGTATTCGAAAATATCTTTTATCTCTGATAAGTAGTTTCATCCGTTTCCGTCCCTTAAACATCATCAACATACCGTGTATACGATATATGTACTCGTGTTATAAGTCTTGTTATATAACCTTGTAATACAAAATTTCAATGAAAAAATCTGTCGACAAATACACGAGAGAATTACGGGGGTCGTGCAGAGAGCTCTGCCCGTTTCGAAATAAAAACTTCGCAAATGATCTTTAGATGATGTTTATTTTTTGTAACCCGTATATTTACTCAAAAAATTATTTTATTGTTTTGATGAGTAATGTTTACTTATATTTTAATTGAGAAATTGGTGATACGGTGCGACCAAATGTTTCAACATCGGTTTGAAGATTATTGTTAATTTATACAACTCAAAGTTGTTGCTAAAAATGTGAAATTATATCTCTTTTAGTCATTATTAATTGAAAATATACTTTTTTAAAAGTCCGCATGCTATAATTTAGACCAACCCACTAGAAGTTGTTTTGCGGTATTTCATATTTCCGAAAACACTAAGATCGTCTTAAGCAAGAGGTACGTAAAAATGGAAATTTTTAGTGAAAATTCGGGGATCGACCTATGCGTTTAACAAGTACTGTATTGCAGCGGGTCATTTGGCTCGCGGTGATTTGGTCAGCTACGATTTGGTCCACGGCGGTTAGCGTGCAAAAGGGGAGGAACACAGTTGTCCTGACGTAAAAATATGACAAAAGTATTGTTTATGTTTAAATTCAAGTCTTTTATACGCAAAGAATACTCATCCCAAGATAAATGAGTGCTGTTTCAGAGATATATCGATACATCGATATATCGAATATCGATGAGGAGAAATCGAAGTAGATGATTAATGTAAATGGTACGCTACATACAGATGATAATGTAAATGAAAATAGATGATTAATCTAATGAACGCTCCGATTCCAGAATTGCATACATCTAATTTTTGTTAAACAAGCAGTTAAATACTTCTAAAATTTCTGAATTCTATTCAGCAATAACAATAATAACTAATTCTGACGAATCTCAGCCTTGCCCAACAACCAATTTATCGCGTGCGTTTACTAAATCACCGTAATAACCAGTCGCCGCGGACCAAATCGTCTTGGGACCAAATCGTAGCGGACCAAATCTCCGTGAACAAAATCACCGTGTGCCGTACAGTATATACTTTGTCCCGTTTAAGCCTTAACCAAGCATTTAAAATATATTTTTCTTAATGAAATTCAGTAGAAAATTAAAAAGGAATAAAAATTTTGGCAGGAAATAAAAAAAAATTTCAACTAAGTGGTAAAATTGATATCTAAAAAAGAAAACATTTTCGCTGTGAATTTTACTGTCATAAGTGTTGTAATCTTTTACTCTATGTTGATTTCGCATTGAAAAACGTCGACTTCCTAAAATGACACTGATCGATCTTTAATATGCATTTATTTCGTTTGTTTAACAGATCATTTGCTCTTATGAAGTGAGTGTACTTTACTTTTTGTTGAAAGCAGACTTCTTACAAGTATATGGCCAAGAAGGCCTTTAAATATCTTCATGATAGTCATGATAACATCCATCGAGATAAAACGGGCCAAAATAATTGTTTAATTTTTTATTTCGTAGAGTTATCAGTATTCAAATCCTTGGTGAATATATACAAAATATTTTAGTATTTTAGTCGAATTCTTCTCAATAGGTTCATGTACACCCAAATTCTTCATTTCACGACCCCCTAATTAACGTCACGCTTTTTATCATTCAATAACTTTCTTTCTTTCTCTTTCACTCCAATTTTACCGAATCATTTTATCCTATACTACTTTCTTCTGTAATTTATCCTCAATCATTATCAAACCCGACCACTTCTTTCGTTAATGTTCCCCGGTTATAACCTGTTTCTCTCCCTCTATCTCGAGCAATTTCTCGTTTGTTTTCTTATCAACTAAACTCACTTTTTCCGTCTCACTCACATCCTGAAGGCCTTGAATCCACTTAATCTCGTCTTACTTAGTGTACACGTTTCACTTTCATCTAGAAAGGCACTTTAAACCAAGAATTTTACAAGTGTTTTGCTTATAACCATTTCAAGGTCCTTCAATATCATTTCCCTTTGGTTTATGTAAACTTATTTATTCAAAACCTTATTCTGAGACGTATGTCTGTAAAGTATTTAGCCCGAAGGCCGATTGGGACTTCATCCCCTCTGTCATTAGGTAGGAGAGAGAAATGAGGCTTACTAGGCAAGATGAGGGATGGGGTAGTTTGCCCTTGCTGTCCTCACTGAGTGGTAAAAGCAGAACAAGCCCACGTTAGTGAAGCACAATAACTCTACGAGCTAAATTTCGATTTCCTTCTTTGCATATTTTCCATAAATTGCAAATTGAACGCCAGTCCATTAAAGAGTGCCAAAGTCAGTCCTCAAATATGAGGCAGGCGGTACTTTTTAATGAACTGGGATTCAATTTGCAATTTATGGAAAATATGCGAAGAAGGAAATCGAAATTTAGCTACTAAGATGTATCAAGTTGTTCCTGTCACCGCATCTTTACAGATCGAAAATTAATCATTTGCATTTAAAGTCAGTCCTCAAATATGAGGCAGGCAGCTTTGATGTAAATACGTATTTCTTTAAAGCGCATGGATATATTGAGGACTATCAACTAAGGAGCGCGAAGAAACCTACGAATGTTTCAATATTCATTCCATTGACATCGATCGAACAAATCCCGTGGTTTACCCCACCGAATCGATATCTCGCATGGCCCTGACGACGAATGCCACAACCCCGTCCACCTCACATCGCACTATCCCATTAAAAATTAAAAAAGATTCCAGATAGGCACGAAACTCTTGCCCACGAGCCTCCCAAGAGATTCCGGGAATAGCTGATCGATTTGAGGATGGGCCTACAGGACATCAAAAAGATGCCTGCGATGTCTAACCATGTGCTCCGGGATACATCGCTCGAATTTTCCATCCGAAATAGAACTGAGACGAAGAGAGAGAGATTCTTCTTCCGCGTCACGCCGTAACTCGTTCTGGTCTCAATATGAAAGAAGAATGGCTGCTTATCAGAGGGAAATTTGCATCAATTCCCCTCCTATCGTATTGAAATCGAGTCGTATTCTTTTCCCCGCATAAATTAGTAACTTTTAATCGACTTTCTCCTTTCTCTCTTGGAAAGATATCGCATCTAGGTGATACTTCGTTGAATAATAAAAGGTAACCATATTTTTCTCTTGTATATTTGCTTTTAAGACAAATTTGTTTCGTAAAAAAATGGGTTGACAACTTGTCTTGAATATGTTTATAGATATTTGTTTCTATTTTCCTTTTCTATTAAGAATTAGAAAACTGTGAAGGCTTTTAATTGGAAGAATGTGATCGGTATAGTGGACTGGTGAGGATAAGGTGGTTGGACAATTTAAAAATATTGTATGTCGCAGGACAAGTGCTTTTATGGTCATTTTTTATCGTTGGACAAGAATTGTTAGCATGTTTAGACTTTAGTAACGTATCCATTGTCTTTATGTGCCTGATTAAGTATAGTGACTACTGCCTAAGGGATGATTTCCTTGTGGTTTTCCTCCCTTCCAGGGCAAATGACAGGCTAATTATAAGTGTTCCCCGATACTTATGCAATTTCATAAAATTTTAATTTTAAATCTAATGTAAACTTGTTTATAACTATTATCACTGCCACCAGGTCATGCACCTACTCGCAGTTATAAATTTTTATTAATAATATCTTCATTCGATGACAGTATCTGCTGAATAAATTAATAAAAAAAGGAGAGAAATGAAAAAGTTTAAAAATGTCGCTAAATGTTTCAGTGAGTGCCAGGAAGTGTTCATGTTAGAAGAGCAGAAAGGAATTTATAATTTTTCTCTACATCAACAAATTCAATGGTTCTCTACCGAGGAACCCATATAACTGCAAATAGGAGGCTAAATAATTCAAGAGCTATATATCCTGGTATTAAAGTATGTGTTCCATCTTTAATAGGAAATTTACAAAGTTTAGAGGCTTATGATCGAAAATCCGATATTGGCTTTCAATCTACGACTTCAAAAAAATCATCTGCATAAATTGAGAGCTCTATTGGAATTCGTTATAACCGTTATAACCAAGAATGAAAACTATGAAACTGACTGGTTTATATCAGGCCTATATAGATAAACCGACCTGGAAAGACCCAAACAGGTAGGAAATTCAAAAATTTATTCGTAAAAATTATCTTGCATTGAAACGTCAAAAAGGGACGTTTAAAGAATGTATTCAATATCAGAACCCTATAAAAATGAAACCTTAGGGGGTAAAAAGGAGCAATTGCACCCATGATGATTTTCTAGCGCTAAGAATTAGCGTAGGGGCTGAGAGGGCAGTTGAATTAAAAAAAAGATGGTGAACTTTTTCTATCAACCTATACATCTGCTACATTTATCACGACAAAATGGCATTAGAATGAAAAGATTCATTACAACACGCGCAAATTTGTAGATAACTTTTGATTTGGCATTCTGATCAACTTCCTCATGTTCGATTGACATATATATGATTTAATCTGTCATCTTATCTTGGGAAAAGTTCGATCTTAAGTGTATTTTAATTAAATTAAATCTTGAAAAGGATCTCTCAGCCGATGCTACTATTTCTGGATTGTTAGAATTAATTTACGAAGAATTGCTATGTTTGGGTGAGCTTCTTTCAAACTTATTTTGAATGCAATTTCCGCTGTAAATCCTCAAAAGCTCCCCCAGAGGCGCGGGGTCCGGTGCAACTGGCTCCCTAGCAGGCTCCCTTTTAAAGACCCAGAGTGTCTACGTCTATGTAAGTACCTAGAATGCTACCTTTCGGCGTGTGGCAGGGAGTGCGTGCACCATGACTTTATTTCGCTTATCGAATACTTTCGCGTATCGTTCGCGGAAAAAAATGAGTTCTTAAATCGATTCGTTTCTAGCATCCATTTCCCCGATCTTGTATCAGAACGGCCTGTGCAACAAAGGGCATCCGGTGATTTGGTCAGCGGCGGCTGGGTGCTACGATGATTTAGTAACCACGCGCGATAAATTGGTTGTTGGGCAAGGCTGAGACTTGTCATGATTAATTGCTATTGTTATTGCTGGATAAAATGCAGAAATCTTAGATGTATTTAACATAGTTTGTTGAACAAAAATTAGAAGTATGCTGTATTGGAATCGGAGAAATATATATATTTCTCTTAGTCACATCTTGACAGAAAAAATATATTTAAATGTTTGCCCTTTTCATTAAAGAAATATAGTTCAGCTTCCTTACAAGGATTTCGATATGGATCTTTAAGCATCATTAAATTGTTAATGTAAATTTCTAAGAAAGGCCAGATGAGAAACGGAGATGCGGGTAATGAAACCCCCAACTTCCTCCAACCAACTCCATCATACAAACATTTATGACGTCATGCATCATTTACTCGTCATCTGTATGTACAATAGAATGGGTGGTTTGATACACATTAATTTGTATTCGTGTACATATTTAGCACACCCCTCCGCCTTTTCCATCAATAGTTATAAATAACTACTTCGATTTGTTCATTTGAATTATCTTAATGCAACTAAGTGCCAGGAAATTAATAGCAAACGTCAGCATCCTGAAACTGCCTACCCTCCATCTCTTCTCCCAATGACTTTGATATGAACAATATCCTTTTAGCATCATAAATTGTCAATGTAAATTTCTAGGATTATTTTCAGTCTCTCTTTCTTATTTCTTTATATTAATCAACTATTTCGATTTCTCCTCATCCATATTTATCTCTGAAACAACATTGTTTTATCTCGGGATGCGTATTCCCTGCGTATAAAAGACTTGTGTTAAACATAAACAATACTTTTGCCATATTTTTAGGTCCGGATTACTGTTTTTCTCCCCTATTGCATGCTCCGATTCCAGTAGTGCATAGATCTAATTTTTGTTCTACAAATGGTTAAACACCTCTAAGATTTCTTCATTCTATCCAGCAATAATAATAACAATAATGAAAAGTCTCAGCCTTGCCCAACAACCAATTTATCGCATGTAGTTAGTAAATCATCGTAACACCTAGTCGTCGCGGTCCAAATAGTCGTGGGACCAAATCGTCATGGGACCAAATCGTCATGGGACCAAATTGTCATGGGACCAACGTGGCGGAACAAAGAGGACGCAACATATCGGCTACATCGTCTGTGATCGTGCTTTCTCTGAAAGGTTTAGTAAATTTATCCTTTTCTTAGTCTTCTATCTTCTAAAGATTCCCATCGTGCATCCTGAATGTAACGAATACCTGAGTTGAAAGAATTTATCTAGACTTCCTTATTTTAGGCTCCTTTATCTAGGATTCCTGAACGTTACAATCATCAGCGACCAAGTACGAATGTTTCCAGCGTCCACCAAATCGTTCCATTCCGAACTTTCGTTATTCCCGAATGGAATCCATCGGCTTTCTTTGTAACTTGCAACCAAATTGCTCGCCCTGGGCCTACGATGAGGAAATCATTCTCCGATCTTCGCAGTCGCTATCGAAGCACCACTTTGTGCCTGGAAAGGGGTGCTTCGGCCGATCCATCTGTTTACGTTCACGCTTGGCGCGTCTTCGTAATGATGATCCGCTCTCTCGGTTGGACCGAAGAGAAGGGAAAGTCATCCTGGAGATCGATCCGGGTGATTAAACGCGCTCTGGAGGCGGAAAAATGAAAATCGACGTTTTGTGAAACAATACGGTCTTCGTGAAAGGTGAAAGTCATAAGGAAGAAGCAGGAGGAAATGTTTTTAACCACCCACGCTCTCGATTCAGGAAATTCAACGGTGTAATCAGAGTTCGAAATCTTTACGAAGACGATAGCCGTGATTCCGGTCTACCAATTTGGTCACCGCTCCAGAAAGTCTTCTATTTCCCGGTATATGTTTCTCTAAATATTGTGGTGGCCGTTATCGTTCAGTTTTTCATGAGTTTTTTTCATGTTAAAGTAAATCTAAGGAGGGTTAACTGTTGGGAAATCAATTAAACTTTAGGCTCCACAAATTCCAGCATTTACAAATATGTAAAAGTTTTTCGTTTTTGATTCTTTTTCTACTTTTAATCTTAACAAACCCACGTAATAGATAATTTATATGCTATTTATAGCTTTGAAATAAATAAAATTAATCTTGGTAAGCGATATTTGGATTTCACAAAATGATAATATTTGTGTTAATGATGAAATAAATATCTAACAGTCAATACTCCGTCAGTCGCGGCGTTGTATTCTGTACAAAATGGATGGTTTCACCGGCGCTGTTTATTTCTGGTTGGTCCAATGAACCTAGGCCCAGGGTCTATTCCTTTATTACACTCTTCGTTAAAATTGAAAGTTGTCAAAAGCTTCTTTCTTTAGCCTAATCCGCCTTTGAAAGCGATTAAGAAGTTTTCTACCGCACACAACGCGCTACAACTTGGGTAAGTTTTTCGTTGACTTGCTCTACTATTGTTTCAAGTGACGCATAAATAGAATTATTCCTAATATCTCTTTGCTATTGGGTATAATTTGAAAAGATCCTTTCTTAGAAGTTATAGAGAAATTTTTCGACTCTTTAAGTACTATATGCGTGTATATAAGCATTCTAAATAATAAATACTTAGGACTGAAAGCTGATAAATGTACGATATATCGATAACTTATTACGCATATAATATGCTAAACTTAAGTCTTCATAATTACAATAAGAGCAACCTTGGTACAACTGACCCTAGCTGTCGAGGCACCAATAAAAAGTAATTCTGCTACCAGAACAACTAATTTTAGACATTTGGTCGAAACAAGACCTAATGTACAGAATACAACGCGCGATTGTTCGTGTTGGGCAGAAGGTAATGGTTAATCTTTATGTGGGAATATAAGTGCTATATGTTAATTGCTAATCAACTGATGATAATTAATTTTTAGCAAGTTAAATGGGTCAATGGGTTCCATAGATATCTATGGTACGTCCCTTTCTAAATTTGACGCAATATTCTAAACCTATAAAGTACCGCCAAGAAAAAAAGAAGAAAATTGGAACGCGGCTATTAATGAATTAGATGTTTAAAAACACTCCGTAAGCCGTGTGTCGGCAGATGGTAAACGTATTTGGAAGTAAACAGGAAGTTCCGAATTGCCGATTTCTAAGAATTACCCTATGCGCATTTCGGAAACAAAGCTTTCGATTTTAAGGAATGATGCATTTCATTTCTTCATGAGCTCATCTCCTATTGTAAAACTCGTGAGAATGGAGACATTGTTTCCGAAAAGCGCATAGAGTAATTCCTCTAAATGGGTTATCCGTAACTTCCCATTTGCAACCAAACGCGAGTTCCATCTGCAGACATACCGATTATGGAACGTTTATCTCTGAATGGGAAACACCAAAACGCAGAATACTTGAAGTATAAATTACAAGTGACTTTTCTAGCGACTAAAAGAAATTCCTTGCAGTGTTGAATGAAATGAAAAATCGAAAATTTCATTAATGCAACTTTGGATGCATTCCTGTGCCATGGTATTCGCCAGTTGTTTAATTTCGTAGTTAGTTTTCGACTATCGTTCGATTAGGTTGATTGCCTCGTAAAAATATCTTCGCTTTTGCATGCGGCTTGCTATTCCGTGCTTGAGGAATATATTATTCCGCTTATTTAGAATGCGAGGGTGAATTTTAAGGAGGGGTAAAGTGCCTCGAGTAGTACTTATTCAATCGCGCTCATTTTGCCTGCTTCGAAGTCGCTTCCGGTCGGTGGAAAGTTCCTCTTCGATGATTGAGCAAGTACGAATTATAGCTCCTCTACGTGTGGCGAGGAGCCAGCCATTTGATAAATCCCTTTCTTTCTTTTCGTTTTCAAGGTAACGGTTTATTTTTTGGCGGAGTTACTTCCGATTCCGAAATTTCGTTACGAAATTCACGCGACCGTGTCCGGCCGAAGTGGGAGCGAGTCAAGGACTGAACGAAGGATATATTCCAGAAGTGTTATCTATGCGTCTTAAAACACTTCCGTTATTGAGATGAGAATAGCATAAATTAACATACGATAGTGACCTGCTATGCGATAATTTTCTTTCGAATCGAGTTTAGTTATAGAATGTAGAAACTACTTCTATCGGAGGTCATTTCAATTTACTAGCAATGTGTATAAATGCATTTTGATTGTATACACATTGCTTATGAATTGTATGCAATACAACATCGTTAACTATTAATTTGTTAGTGATTTGAATCTCTCGAAAAATGTGAGAACGGAAGGCATATTAGTATTTGTTGTAAGACATCAGAGCCATTTACTCAGCTTACTAATATTTCCTATATGAGGAAATAACGGAGTCATTCCTTGCAATCTTTTCGGAAAGTAACACTTGAAATTTTAAATATGCTTACCACATGCTAACTAAATGGTATACCATGTACTATCTATACGCTTATGCCAGTGAATTCCATGTTTCAATTGCTTCAAATCGCGAATCAGACTACAATCATGGCGGTCCTAATTAAATCGTAGGGGAAAAACTATCCATTCTCGTAACATTTACGCACGTGATTAAAAACATGAATGCTACTAGTATTTCATTTGTTATGATAAATTTTGTGAGCTCTCTCTAATAAGACCTTTGCGTAACTCGGATCCCATCGAGACTTTCTGGGTGTGTTCGTTTCGTTCGGTTAGACCGCTCGTCCTTTTATGTTTTTATTTATGCAAAATTTGCATTTGAAAATCGGAGATAGGCAACTACCAGTATTACGAAAACATCGAGAAGCTTTCCATGTAAGAAAATATTTTTTCTACTATTTTTACTGGTAAATTATTTATGGCCATAAAATACTATCCTCTTTCCTTCCGGACCTATAATTACCATTTTTGTAAATACTTATTGAAATTAACGTTAGGTAATCATATATCTGTTACATATAGCGACGTATAGGATAAAGTTTCTCAGAAATCAAAAGCGTCATGGACTTCGTCCTTTTATGTCATGTGTCCCCCAACAGAAAACCTCAAGGTGAAGTGAGATATCGATGCTAATTACAATAGGTTCGATCCTGGAAGACCCCGAATTTCCGATATTTTCCTAAGGATGCATTGTGAAGATTTTCAGGAATGTTTTGAAACTCCAATCTCGTGACGATAGTGACTGATCTCGTGACGATAGTGACTTATCAATATCCCATCTAAATCCACATATGCACCCTGCAAGCCGCCTTTCGGAGTGTGGCAGGGGGTGCTCGCGGCATGCCTGTACTTCCCTAATCCATTTCTTACGCGAGACGTTCGTGGAAAAAATCAATTTTTGAATGACTATTTTTAGCATCTATTTCTTTGATTTTTCTCTCAGTATCATAAAGAATTATGTCACAGGGATGTCGCATAATATCGACTAAATCTTTTAAAAACGTACTCTCTTCGTATTTCGTAAACTAAGACTTTGTTTAAATCTTATATTTCTTAGGGATTGCCATGGCGCTTCCTGTAGCATCTGAGTAACGCTCACTCATTTCTCCTAATATTTTCTTAAGAAAAGTATCGTCCTTCGCTATACTTTCTTTAAAACTCGATATCAACAATTCTCTGCAGAATCCCACACACCACATGCATACTCAAGGTGAGGCCTAACTTACACAAAATAACACCGTTCACATTTTCGTTGTTCCTACCGAGTATTTTCTAAACGAATCCGAGTTTCTTAAGTGCTCGTCCACATATATTACGGATATGGGTACCCAATGATAAAGATATTTGCGCTGGTTACTCCAAGATATTTCACCGGTTCTACTGTTGATATGGTTTTCTCTCGGTGGCTGTATGAATAATTACTGGCAATAGATTTTCTTTCGAAGAAGTTAATTACCGAACATTTTTCTACATCAGGCTCGAATTGCCAATCATCGCACCATTTCATAACTCTGTCTATATTAAAATCAACGGAGGCGGCCGTGATATTGTGGAAATTCATGATATTACACAGACATCTGTGTACTATCTGTTTAAATTATTCGAAAGGTTAATGTGTGCTCTCCATTTTAGGCCCATATCTTTAAAATCATTGAGCGGCAAAATAAAAGAACATATAATAGTTAATTCCTTAATGGGCTTTCTCGACACATGCAAATTCATAGTGAATGACCAACACGGTTTTCGTAAGACACGATCCTGAGAGTCTCAGCTAGCGTTGTTAGCTCACGATACCTTGAAATCTGCCGAAAATAAAGGGCAAGTCGATGCAAGATTTTTAGATTTTCGGAAAGCATTTGATAAGGTTCCCCATAATAAAGTATTATACAAATTAAAAGTTGCGGATATCAATGGAGAAGTAATAAACTGGATTAAGTACTTTCTCTCCGAGAGAGAACGAGTTGTACTAGATGGTGTAAGTTCCAACTCGGTTAGAGTGACCTCGGGCGTGCCACAAGGAGGTGTAATCGGACCGTTACTATTTTTAATGTATCAATGACCTTAGAAATGACATTAATAATAAAGTTAGGATATTTGCGGACGACAAGGCAATTAATAAGGAAATAGGAAGCTCAGAGTATAGATAAATCATATCGTGTGATTATTATTAATTTATGAAATGGTGCGATGTTTGGCAATTAGAGTTTAATATAGATAAATGCTCATAATCAACTTCTTCCAAAGGAAAAATAATGCCAATGATTATTCGTACAGTCTCCGAGGGAAAACTTTATCAACAGTAGAAACGGTGAAATACCTTAGAGTAACCCTCACCGATAACTTAACCTGGGGTACCCACATCCGTAATATATGTGGACGAGCACTTAAGAAACTCGGATTCGTGAAGAGAGTTGTCGGTAGGAGCGGAGAAAAAGTCCGTGAGCGATGTTACGTTGCGTTGGTCAGGCCTCATCTTGAATATGCGTGTAGTGTATGGGACCCTGCAGAAAAATGTTGTATTCGAAAATTAGAAAAAGTACAGCGAAAGGCTATACGTTTTGTAAAGAATTCTTACGACAAGTCTGTGAGTGTTACGCAACCGCTTCAGGACCCGAGATGGGAATCTTTGGAAGATAGAAGGCTTAAACAAAGGATAAATATACCTACTAAATAAATTTAGAGAAAGCACCTTCACAGTTGATGTAGCTGATATAATGCGTTCTCCATGTTATATAGACCGTTCTGATACTGCGAGGAAAATCAGAGTAACAGATGCTTGAACTTGCCTCAAAAATTATTTTTTATCGCGAACGATAGGCGAAAGCAATCGATTAGAGAAATAGAGTCATGGTGCTTGCACCCCCTGCCACACGCCGAAAGGAAGCCTTCAGGGTACATGTGCAGATTTAGATATATATTTTCTATTTCCCTATAAATTATCGCGTCATCTGCAGATATTATATCTTTACTTTCAATATACATCATACTTTGATGTATATTAAAAATATTAAGGGTCCAATTACATTTTTTGCTTTTACATCGAAGGTCACTTTAACAAAGTTAAAACTAATACCAACCAGTAGTACTAAATGTAACCTGTCGGAGGGAGAACCCTTAATCCAGGATATTACTTTCGCATTGATACCTGCCTCTTTACATTATGATTTATTTTGTGGGACTTCATCAAATGCTTTCCGAAAACAAAAAATATCGCGTCCCCTTGCGTTCTATTTTCCACAGATTTCAAGAGACTGTAAACTAATAAAACCAGCTAACACTCGCAAGATCGTTTCTAAGGAAAACCGCGTTGATTTCTATTAAGGTGATCTCTTTGGAGGATTTGAGAAAGCTCATCAAAGAATTAGCACAATTTTAAGCCCAAAAACATTAAAAAGAAAGGTAAGACTACTGTTCGCTGGATCACCCTATAAGCTTCTTTTAAATATTCCGTTGATATTCGCATTTTATGAATCCTTCAGGACCTCACCTTTGCTTAAAGAGTTTTCGAATATTACTTTTAGTAAAGGAGCTACGCTTTCCGCTACTCTTATGAATACGCGAGCTGGTGTCTTGAGGACCAAGACCTTTATTAAGTTCAACCTGTTGCAAAAGTTTGATATCTATGTGATGACATTATCTATGATACTGTCATATCTCAAGATGATTTTCGACATCGCTTCAGACGGATTAACTTCCGGCATAGTACCTAATGCACTGTTGGACGTAAATACTAAAAAATCATTTAAGACATTTGCTTTGCCCTTGACATCGGTTACTATGCTTACAATAATATCCTTTAATAAGTCTACAGTTTGTTCTTTACCCTGGAGCCCTCGCAAACATGACTAAAATGCGTTTGGGTTCTCGTCTATCCTTTCTCATAAAATCCTCCAATCAAAAAATTTCTTGAAAATCAGCTCTCGAGTACGGATCCGTTTTGCGCTTAAGTTTTCGGTGCCTTACCAAGTTAACATCCGAGTCTATCCAGCGGCTTTGAGATAAGATAATCTATCGCAAACTAATGAATTCACAATCCGAACTGACAGTGTTGTGAATAGAAGATCTACTACATACCTAACTGGACGAAAAACGTGTTTAAACCTAACCTAAGACTAAATAAAACCTTACATTGTTTGCAATTTACCTCTTAAGGAAGAATTTTTTATGACCCGGGCCTCGACTCCGAAACAGACAATGGGACAAAAGACTATATCGTGTTACACTCCAATCTATTTTTTATATGCACAGTAGTATTATTCTAACTCAAAGGTTAAGTGAAAATTCGATATCTCTATAAACACCTCCACATCATCGAATGAATATTCTTATTGAATTTCTAAATATTACAGATTACTAAGAAAAATACATATTGAAGAGAAGTTATATAAAACATCCGAAATGCACATATGAATACTATTACTATGTAAAGCCGATTAATTATGTCGGCATCGCTTAAAAACAAACAGTCACATAATAACATTATTTAGTAGTCTGTGGCAGCATTTAGTATTATACAAATATTCTGTGAACAA
>KZ308254.1:1022787-1035262 GCA_000376725.2 Ladona fulva | reverse complement strand
TAATATAAAAGGAAAATTTTTCCACAGATTATTTCGGATCAGAATTTGTTACTATATATACTCGTATGTCATTATTTTCTTGAATATGGTGATTCTTTTGAGAAAAATATATTATTATGAAGATATTCTAATTACTCCCTTTTTTAATTAATTTCGAATTAAGGAAATTAATAGCTATAAATTCATAATAATGACAGCATCTACTCAATATATGTAGTGCAAAAGCTAATGGAAAAAATTAAAATACTAAAATTCGATCAAATTAACTTAGATGCTATGGAAACAGCTACTCTAAAGCGAATCGACACATTGCGAATTAAGAAATATAATTACAAAGGCGACGACTAGGATATGAACTTTTTCTGTTCTTCCTCTCAAAAGTCCAAAAATCTCCCTTTGTATGGAGGGTATCAGCCGGTTTATATTAACACGTTCTACCCATAACAAGTCGTTTTAAATTACAAAATCAGCAAGCACGTTTAAGAAAACAAAAACTGTATTGATCGTCGCTAAAATAAAGGTCTTAACGTTTCTCTTTTTACCCTAAGTGAAGAGATGAATCACTACAAATGCATAGCTAGTTAGTGACATCAGATAAATCCGCGTTGAAAACAGAAAACAGAGGATAAAGGATGGAAGGTCGTTGGAGACTCATATCAGATCTATTGAAACTATTTGCGTGAGCCCAGCTCGCTTTGTTTTGAATACCTTTACAGTGAAAGCAACGGAAAGGGAAAGCAAAGTCCAATGTGCATTGGAGATGCTCGTAGAGTATAATATATTTCCACGTCGACTTAAAGCAACACAGATATAACGAGAAAAGGAAATTTTATATTCGTGACAAAAAGTACTGCACCTTAAAATGATTGGTGTGGAACAAAAGGGAAAGTGCATTAATACCAGTTCTTGGTTTTAATTTCTTAAATATTTGGTTTTTAAAAACGATATTTTACGAATGAATGTTGAAGCAATAATTACCAAAGAGTTGGAATATATAATGGAATCCTATGGAATTTTAACTCGAGGTAAACCACACTGTGAATTCTTATGTTCACAGTAGAATTTAATTTCTATCGCGCGAGAGAACACGTAGAAAAACACTCCTCTGTATGTTTTAGGCTGTAGGCATACGTCCACTACTCTATATGCAAAATACGAAAATCCTAAAAAGAAGTATAGGCGGAGAGAAGAAAAGGTATTATCCGGAATGAATGTAAATAGGAAAGTTGTAAATTAAAGTAGAATAATAATTAATTATGAGGAGATTTGACGTGATACGTATCAAATAATATCACTCGCAATTAGAAATGGCCAAGTCATCAAGATTGCTCGCGTAAATCTCTCTCACTGCACAAACAGGGGAGCCATTTATAACTCCAAAGGACCCTAGAGAAACCCTCATTATCTGCATTACTATTCAGCTGTATTTATTGAGTGCAACGACAACACTGTGAAGAGATAAAGAATGTAATCGCTACGTAGAGAGGGGATCTATTCATTTCACAAAAAATCGTTATATCTGAATCACAAGGAAACGAAATATTTTGAATTTTTTTGATTGTCTCGCGAGGTAAATGAGAGTTCAATTCGGAGTTCGGTATGTCAGCAATGGGGTTGAAGGGGGCCTTTCTTATTGACGCGGATCTGCATCGAATATAAAACTATATTTGGAAAAGTTTTTCAGAAGATGAAAATGTAAATACGATATTTAACTTCTTTATAACATAACAACATGTTCAGTTGATCATTTTGCTATAAATTGAAACGCAGCAAATCCATTACATTCATTTGTTTTAAAATTCGGCATTACACCGGAGAGATCCGGCATTTCATTCTGTTTTCCCAATACTAATATTCTGAATTTTTTCTAACACGATTTTAAAAGTCGTTTAAATAAATATGACGTTACATAAAGAATATTTACTTAGCTTACCTAAATCAAAGACTTGTCGGCCTATGTCCTCGAAGGTCTTCGGTATCGGTTCCTTCCAATGCAATTCCGCTTATGAAAGACTAGTGATTCGTGCATCAGGGCAGTATCTCAACTAGAGAAGACTCACTTTCCCAAATTGGGAAAATAGAAAACCGAATTAATAAAGTTTCGATCCTGTTATATTCATATGCCATGATCATACATAAACAAATATAAGTACCTTCAAATCATAATTTCCCGTAATTTACAACACATAGTTTTCGTTCCCCCTTAATTATCCCATTAAAGACACACGAAACACAGGAGTGCTACAACTTTAAGAGGTTAATTC
Source organism: Ladona fulva (assembly GCA_000376725.2). NCBI lineage: Eukaryota > Metazoa > Arthropoda > Insecta > Odonata > Libellulidae > Ladona > Ladona fulva. The sequence goes on along the minus strand of KZ308254.1, from coordinate 1,032,998 downwards.
AGGTTCCAAGGTTAAATATAAACGAAAGAATTAATTCAGTTTGCCGTGAATTCATTTGGAGCCAAATATCGTTTCAATAATCATTACTCCCGACTCTAATGAGATTCTTAAATAACTAGAGCCCAAACAGACAGCTTTTACTCAAAGGAAAGGAATATCTATCGGTATGATTTAAGAGACAACTAAACATAAGTGCGAGAGGCAAATGACAAGCAAAAAAATCCTAAAACGACGATGTTATATTATCGAAAGAGTTATAAAATTAATTTTGATTATAGATTAAGCAATCATTAAGTAATCAAAAAAACGATTAAATTTATAATTATTAATCTTTGGTGAGGGATTATGTAATTTTTAATACGGTTTTTCGTTACGTCTGATCAGTTAAATAGCTGCCAATGATTCTCCGAAGTCTTATAATAGTGTGAAGATCTCTAATTCCGGTAATTCAGACATTAGCAATCTAATAAGATATCCAAAACATTAACTTAGGATATAACTGCATTCGTAAGGCATCCAAACATCAAAAATCGCTCCCAGAAAATTCAAATTTGGAAAACCTTTATCTTAACGGTTTTTAAAAATGTGAATNGCTTACAATAATATCTTTTAATAAGTCTACAGTTTGTTCTTTACCCTGGAGCCCTCGCAAGCATGACTAAAATGCGTTTGGGTTCTCGTCTATCCTTTCTCATAAAATCCTCCAATTAAAAAATTTCTTGAAAATCAGCTCTCGAGTACGGATCCGTTTTGCGCTTAGGTTTTCGGTGCCTTAACAAGTTAATATCCAAGTCTATCCAGCGGTTTTGAGGTAAGATAATCTATCGCAAACTAATGTATTTACAATCCGAACTGACAGTGTTGTGAATAGAAGATCTACTACATACCTAACTGGACGAAAAACGTGTTTAAACCTAACCTAAGACTAAATAAAACCTTACATTGTTTGCAATTTACCTCTTAAGGAAGAATTTCTTATGACCCGGGCCTCGACTCCGAAACAGACAATGGGACAAAAGACTATATCGTGTTACACTCCAATCTATTTTTAATATGCACAATAATATTATTCTAACTCAAAGGTTAAGTAAAAATTCGATATCTCTATAAACACCTCCACATCATCGAATGAATATTCTTATTGAATTTCTAAATATTACAGATTACTAAGAAAAATACATATTGAAGAGAAGTTATATAAAACATCCGAAATGCACATATGAATACTATTACTATGTAAAGCCGATTAATTATGTCGGCATCGCTTAAAAACAAACAGTTACATAATAACATTATTTAGTAGTCTGTGGCAGCATTTAGTATTATACAAATATTCTGTGAACAAATTTAACTGATCTGTTGCGAATGATTTACGTCAGGAATTTTTGGGATTGAATAGAAAGTATTTACATTAATTCATGCATACATAATAATTATAATTTTTGGAATGAAATTTAATTCTAAGCCAGCCAAAAAGAAATGGTGCTCCTTAAACACTGTTTTAATTTCCCCTACATTACACTTCCCTAGTTTCTTAGCTATCAAACTTACATTCTGTTGATTGCCTGAGCCAGTACCAACACTTACTCCTTGGCCTACTGCATCGACGCTTTCCCTGGATTTCCTTGTATCCAGCCGATGAGGGAGGGAAGGGAGGATTTGGAGGGATAACCTAAAGCCCTAAGAAGTGGACCCCCCCAGTCCCTTGTGACGTGCATTGAGGTTCATCCCTATTCATGCATAGGGAGCCCTCTGCCACAGGTCCTGGAGCAAGAAAGCGACCTGACAGACATATTGACAGTTCGAACGGCTGAGAAGCGAGTGCTTAGTTAGCTCGCCGCCGCAGAAGAAGGTGAAAAAAGGCCCCTACACTAGGGACGAATCAATTTCGAACCTGAGTCAAATAATGTATCAATATGTACTAATATCAGCAGCTATGCTCAAAAGAGTACATGGTATATTGAAATCGATTACACGCAGTAAAGGAATGTTATGATTAAAGAGATTACTGAACTTAAATTCGAGACATCACGTTAAGCACAAGCACTCCGAAGCAAAGTTATCAAAATATTTAGACCTCAAAAGCATTTATTTCGATATAAGTGTACCTATATAAGTATATATTTATAAATCCTCCGTAAGTTTAAACCATTAAGAGTAATGCTTTAACGATGATTTCCGTTATGTCTGAACTACTACGTTTCTGCCAATGATTACGCGGAATTTTAACAAGTATTGACTAAGGATCTTTAATTTCGGTGATTCATTTACAATTTAATAAGATATTCATTACATTAATATAAAATAGTACAACATTCCGCTCCCAGAAAATTCAAACTTGGAAAACCGTTACGTCTACGGCTTTATGAAAGTACATGAAACACCTAAAGAATAGAAAATCTAAATTTGTTGGAAATGTTCTGAAGCATTACAGCTTTCCAGAAAATATAATGGAGGGGAAAATGGTGGGAAAAAAGGAAGGTCAAAAAAGAATGGCCTCGATGACATAAAAAGTAGTATGGGAGTTACGACAAATAAGGATTTGAAAAGAATGCAATAGAGAGAGATGTGTGCTTGCAGCGACAAAACTCTGCCTTTAGAAGATGATGATGTTTTTGTGATACTCTACTCACACCCTTCTCTAAGGAAACTTCAAATTTAAGAGATGGGAAAAATTCATAATATTGATCGCAATCAACATATGCAGCGCAAAAGCTTACATGTATAATAAAAAAGCTAATACTGTTTAAGACCAACAAATGGATTTTGCAAAGAACTACGCTATAGAAATCGATATTTAACTACGAAAGCGCCGACTAAAGCGCGAAATGTTTCCATGCTCTTCCTTTCTTGAGTACAAATCTCCCATTTGGTCGAGGGTACGGGGGAATTTTTAAATTATTTACTTATATATAACATGCGAGACCTGTCATTCGTAATAGAGTTACTAGTGCCTTTAAATTGAAAAATACGAGAAGTGCATTTATGAACACAAAAAATGCATAAACCGTTGCCTAAACAAAATTTTAACGATTCCCTTTCACCCTAACTGAAGAGATTCTAAAAAAATGCATAGCTAGTTACTGGCATTAGAAGAATTCCGCCTTGGACTTAAAAAATAGAGGCAAAAGAATCGAAGGTCGTTGGAGACTCATAACGGATCTATTGAAAGTATTTGCGTGAGCCCAGATAGCTTTGTTTTGAAAAACTTCACAATGAAGGCAACGGAAAGGGAAAGCAAGTCTCAATGAGCACTTTAAAAACTCATAGAGTACATTGCAATACACTTCTAGCTCGACTTAAAGAAGCACAGATATATTGGGAAAAGGAAAATGTATATTCGTGGCAAAGGTAATGCATCTAAAATTATTTAAAAGGAACAAAAGGGAAAACGCATTAATATAAGCTCGGGATTATATATTACTACAGCTATGCTTGACAATAAAAACTATAATTTACGAATAAATTTTCAAGGAATGATTACTAAAATGTTTGAACATGTAATGGAATCCTATTGAAGTCTAACTCGAAGTAAACCACATTATTAATGTTTATGTTTACGGTAGGTTATAACTTTTATCGCGGAAGAAAATATATAAACTCTTGCAAGTGTTTAAGAATGAAGGCCCACTACTCATTACACATAATAGGATAATCCTAAGACGTATAGGCGGAAAGAAGAAAAGTTATTATCCCAAATTAATGTAAATTATGTAACTTGTGAAATAAGGTGAAATAAGAAATTATTATACAGATATTTAACGGAATACGTATCAAATAATATCACCTACAATTATAAAAATTATAAATGGCCATTGAGATTGCTCGCACACACTTCTCCGACTGCATAAACAGGGAACTTTTATAATTCCAAAGGACCCTTGTGAAACCAACACGATGTGCATTAGTATTCAGCCTTATTTACTGAGCGCAACGACAACACCGTGATGAGATGAAGAATTTAATCCCTACGTGAAGAGGAGAGCTATTCATATCTCAAAATTTTGGTATTTCTGAGGTACAAAGAAATATTTTGAATTTTCTGTGATTATCTCGCGAAGAGAGCGAAAGTTCATCTCCAACTACGGAATCACAGCGGAGGGGCTGAAGTCTTGGCGTATGAAGTTGACACAGTTTGAATACTGACAGGTTTTCTTTAAAATTCATTTTCTCAGGCGATATTTGGAGGAATTCGATTAATATGAATGGAATCTCTGAAGCTTTGTTCTCTTAAATGTGTATTCTATGAAAAGTGCAAGTATTGACATTCATATCTGCATCGAAAGCTATCCATAAGAGATTATATTTTAAAGATGTATATATCACATTTTCAATTGCAATACTCTAACAGGAAGTTATACCTTTAACTACTCTATTATATTTAATGCATAAATAGGACCGTAACGTGCTTTGTAATGCAAGGCAATTTGGAAAGCTAAGGTTCAGTAGGAGATACAAAGGGCACTTGCCATAGGGGCGTAAAATCACTAGGAAAACTCACTCAAAAGAAATTCATGGTAATTGACAAGTGGTATGGAAAGAGTTTGCTAAAAATCGTTTCATTAGACTCTAAGTTAACTCTTCACTCAAATCTACTGTGGAGCATAAAAAAATTAAAAAGAATACTATCTAGAATTTAGATTTGACTCGATTTGCGTATTACAAACATAGAATACCCATCCAGTAGAATTGAGACATTCGATAATGTAATTAAGTATAACCGTCTTATGTCCTGGCTATTAACATTATAGGAGAATAAATTGGATCAAGAACTATTGGCGGGAGTTAAAGATTAATCACAAATATCACTCTACAAATGTATGTAAACTGGAAATACACAGCGATCTGAAAGTATACGTCTAGAGTTTCTTCCGTGGGTAAGTGTAAATGATGGATGGGCATTAGAGCGCGTATACATTCGGCCAAATATCTGCCATAAATTTTCCGAGAGCCAAACCAAAATCTTTTGAGAACAAAGTTTAGATATCTTGATATTTGGATTCTTAGCGTTTATATAACTCAAGTTGTAATGTCTAAATTAAATACTATTTTAACAGCGGTTACCACGGTTGACACTAACGCCAATGGTTGCTCACCTCTGGAATAAATGTAGCTACGCAACATGAGGAATTGCAAACCGTCAAATGAAAGTGATTTAATACATTGGTGTATATATTCAAACGTCGATAGTTAACTATTAGCAATTATGCAATTTCCAATGCTAATGAACCAGCCATCGGATGCCAAGGTTATGTATAAGAATAAGGCAAAAATATGTTAATTCTTATATCTCTTCCTACTTTTTTAAACATCCAAAGTCGGTGATTACCTTTGCTCATTAATTGAAGTAATTTACGGTACGATCTTAAATATTGTTGTATTATAACGTTTAGCAATGAATTTCGGATCGAAACTCCGATTCGGATCAAAGTTTCCTTGACGTTCTCCATCCATAGGTCATTAAGAGATATTTCCGGTTCAATATCATGCACTAATGTTTTAAATTTAAATTGTAGTCTTAAAAATTTAATAAAATAAAATGTAATTAAATCTTTAAATAAATAAAATTTAAGCTTAATGCAAGAGAGCAATACAAAAACAAATGCTATCATAATGCATGAATAAGGCTTACTCAATATTTGAACGAAATATTATTAACAGAGCGGAAGAGCATTCGAAAAGAGTGGTCGATTCGCTATGAATTAAAACGAAGTAAATCCGTCGCGTAGATTTATTTTAAAACTCGACATTGCTCCATAACGGAATCTGCTTTTTATTTCGTATTCCTTAAAGTTATATTCTTGAAACTTTTTTTAATTCTCCGCTCCACACATATTACCGATTAGTAAGAGAATTTCATTTAATAAAATTATGCGGAGATCTTACATAATATAGTTGATGTTTAATACGATTTATACCGTCTTCCTTAATTAGGCAAACAATGCTTGATAGATTCGAAAAGTAAAATAAATCACTACATTCATTTAAATAAATATGACAATGCATAAGGAATATTCATTTAGCTTACCTAAATTGAAGACTTGGTCAACCTTTGACCTCGAAGTTCTTCACTATCGGCTCCTTCCAAGGGACTTTCGCTTTTGAAAGACGAGTGACTCGTGCGCCAGGGCCTCAATGACAAAAGACTCACTTTCACAATCTGAAAACATTGAAAACCGAATTGATAAAGTTTCATTCCTGTTATATTCATCTTCCATTATCATACATTAACAAATGCAAGGGATTTCAACTCATAATTTCTCGTAATTTAAAACACTGTGTTTTCATCCCCCTAAATTATCCGGTTAAAGCTTCGCTAAATACAGAACTGTTACAACTTTAAGAGATTAATTCACGTTCCGAAAATAAATAAATTCAATTTGATAGTTGTTTCCGTGACACCATTTGGAGAATGATCAAAAAAAACCTTTCATTAGTTATTACCTCCATTCTAATGACATTATTAAATAACTAGAGCCAAATCAGAAAGCGAACACATAAAAAAATGGAATATCTATTGTTATTATTTAAGGGACAACTAAACTTAAGTTTGAGACGAGGTCAAGCAGAAATACTCGAAAACGACGATATTATATCATCGAAAGCATTATAAAATTTATTTTGAATAGGCAAACATTAAGTAATAAAAAAAACAAATTTAATTTGTAATCATTGATCATCGGTAAAGGATTATGTTACAGCCGGAGTAATTTTCAAATACGGATTTTCGTTACGTCTAATTTCCTAAGTAACTGCCGAAAATTCCGCGAAATCCTAAAAAATATTGATTGAGATCTTTTACTCCGGTGGTTCAGACATTAGTTATTTAATAAGATACCCAAGACATTAACATAGTATAGTACTACATTCGTTAGGCAAGGACATCAAGACCCACTCCCACAAAATTCAAATTTAAAAAACCGTTACGTTAACAGTTTTACATATGTGCATTAAGCACCTCGAAATGATACGATCGGAATAATTACTGGTCATAATAACGGTGGCGAAAACAGATACAGTACAAAACGTTAGTCGAAATCCGTTCCCGAATCTTCGTTCAAGACAACGAAATTCAAACTTAATATAAAATATTTACTTCCGGGCCGATGACGAGTATTAATAGGAATGAGATTCGTAAAATAAGTGGTCCGAATATAATTCCGACGAATATTAATACACTGAATTACGTTGTGGTAATTAAAGGGTATTTATGTGATAATGAAACCACATGCCGATCCATTATACACGAAATCGACCCACAATAAATTTATCGCAAAGAAATCACTTTAAATTTTAGAAATATCAGCAAGCAAAAGCAATAACTTCTTACAAAATGATTAAAAGAATTTAATTCGATTATGGTACCGCTACCAGAAATTTCAAATTTGTAAAACCGTTACGTCTATCGCTTTACATCTGTGCATAAAGCACTTCGAAATATTACGATCAGAATTATATCTGATTTTGATGATGGCAGCAGAAGCAATTATTTCTTTCAAGAAGACTATAAATTTGCAACTCAATTAAGTTACGATATTTTATGCAACTTACCGTACAGAGAACCTCCTGGGTTGGCGGCCAAAGATTTCTCGACGCCTTGAAATATCGTTCTTTCACTTTTTGTCGCATACCAACTTTACGAATAAAAATTATTGCAGAAAGAGAACGTTACCCTTCACAATATCGCCCCAATTCCCCCGGTTCTAAACTCAACAGTTACTCGATTAAAAAAGTAACGGTTTTCCCAAAAAAATTGATAGCAGGACCAAACTAGAAGAAGTTTCGGCAGGAACTGATAGATTAATAATTTGAATGGTCTACGAACAAAAATCCTGTCCTGTGATTCGTCGAAATTAATCACGTGACTGTAGCCCCGCCCACCACACTCGTTATTTTTTTCCAAAAATTATGAAATTTACTTTCAATGTAATGATCATTAGACTCTAAGTTAACTCTTCACTCAAATCTACTGTGGAGCATAAAAAAATTAAAAAGNCCCAGGCACTAGTTCAAATTTATCATACCTGTGAACAAAAGAATGCGATTTGCGCATGGAAATCTTTAATCGATTTATATAGTCATTACCGATGATGTTTAATAAAATAAATTTACTTCCACGAAGGAAAGGCTTCAGCGAATATTCAGTAACATCAAGGTTTCAGGAAAATAATAATATCAATCCACCTTTGATTTTTTTATTACGAATTATCTCATGCTCATCTGCTCATGTTACGATGTTTGCTGAAAAGAAAAACATGAAGAAGTTATTGTAAAATAGAATATATATTCCTTTCGTTTAAAAATTTATCTTAGAATATATCCAAAACAAAAGAAAAAGGGTAGAGGTACACACTTCACTCGATGAAAATTATATTTTTACCTGTACTACTAACAAAGACTGACTTCATTGGTGTTCTGTATAATCAATTTATACCAGTAGACTATTCTTGATATCAATCGTAACTTTCTGAAACGCGGACATAAATTTCATGCTATACTTATGAATGCCTTCGACATGGAATTGTAACTCGTTATTCATACTTACCGGTTACTTCTTCACAGACCTCTTTCAATTTATTAACATTCTCTTAAAATATGAAGAATTTCGTAAACGCACCTGTTACTGCAGTTACTACCTCATGTATACGTTAGACAAAGTAGTGATTGACTCTACTGCAACACACGTAATACTCAATAACGTAATTCACGTATATACTCCGATGCACTTAGCAGTTCGAAACTGTTATATGAATAATTAGGTGTATTGAGAAATGAGGATAATTCGCTGAACATACCGCGCTCGACCACACTACAAAAGATAAGATGCAAGATACGGTACAACGATACGATACAAGATACCACATTATTCCAGAAAAGTGGAAGAAACACTATAACCACAACCAACGTGATTATCCCTTGCTGACTTATGAAGTAGATTCAGAAGTTTCACGTTCGATCACTCACCTTTCAAACTTACATCTTTTACTTGCTTTCAAGCATTTGATGCGAAGAACTCCCTTTTCCTAAAATTCCAAAATGAATGTCATCCCTTCGTTTTGAGGCTTCGTGTCCTTGACGATTCTTTTATCCCACGTTTGGAAGTATACACGCTTATTGTAGGAAATCACTGAATGTGTAGCTTAGTTAAAAAGTCGAAATGATTTTCTAGCCGGAGTATTCCACGAGTGTACTCCTACACTATAAGGACACATGCTCACTGTGAAGTACTAATCCAGAACACGATCATGTTTACTTTCAATTCACTCATTTCACATAGATAATAGATACATAGAGCTCGAAGTATTCTCAACTTAATATCGCCATTACACTCACGTCCTCAACGCAAACACGAGGTGATTACGTGGCCCTTAACCGCGCGCTTAGGAATTTTCGATCGTCCTGAAAAGCCTGAACTGCGAAAAAGGCATTTCGGGAGCAATGACTAATGTAAGGTGACTTCTGCTTCTCTAAATGGCGGTCCTCATCTACTTCTTAAACTGCCTGCTGCGTTTTCCTTTACATTTCTTGTGTGTTGAAGACATGGAATGGAGAGATTGCCGGCGAAATATTCGAAGTGGATGTTCCTGTGTAGTGAATACCGAGCCTTCGTTCCTAGTGGTTCATCAAAAAGCTGTGAAAATGTGTTTATGGAAGAAGGGTGCATCGTGTATGTGATCCAATCGCTTACTTGAGCGTTACATGTTTCGCAGTAAATTAATTGTATTAATGGCGTGCACAGTTTGTGGCAGCTGCCGAGACAAGTAGTAGTATTGTCAAAAGTGCTTTTACAGCTTAGGTCATTTCGCACGTGGTTCCCCACCGGGAATCGAACCCGGGACCACTTTCATCGTGCCGATATAAGTGTATGTACGAAATTCTTCATGTGTGATGGAATTTTGAAGGAAGACTGTGAAGAAGAAGTAATCGGAAGGTATGACTAACGAGTCACACCAGCATTTCAAAGGTATTCGTAATTATACTATTAAATCTATATTCGCGTTTTAGTTGATCTCGATGATAATCTCTGATATGCATTGATTATGTAGCCGGGCATTAATTATGTCTAAGTTGTTGTTCATAGCATAAGTAAAAATTTCATTTTCATCGAGTGAAATGTGTACCCCTACCCTTGCTCTTTCGTTTTGGGTATATTCTAAGATAAATTTTTAAATGAAAAGTATATATATATATTCTATAAAACACTTGAAATT
>KZ308254.1:1001177-1014650 GCA_000376725.2 Ladona fulva | reverse complement strand
TATATGTGTTAACCACCTGCTCTGTAGGGGACGATTGAAGTCATGCCTCTCTCATCCTTAGCCTAGTGTTAGGCCTACAGACGCAGGCATCTCTTTCAGGGGCCTTTTTTCACCTTCTTCTGCGGCGGCGAGCTAACTAAGCACTCGCTTCTCAGCCGTTCGAACTGTCAATATGTCTGTCAGGTCGCTTTCTTGCTCCAGGACCTGTGGCAGAGGGCTCCCTATGCATGAATAGGGATGAACCTCAATGCACGTCACAAGGGACTGGGGGGGTCCACTTCTTAGGGCTTTAGGTTATCCCTCCAAATCCTCCCTTCCCTCCCTCATCGGCTGGATACAAGGAAATCCAGGGAAAGCGTCGATGCAGTAGGCCAAGGAGTAAGTGTTGGTACTGGCTCAGGCAATCAACAGAATGTAAGTTTGATAGATTGCAAATACTGGTTATTGACTCCGAAAAGGATAGGTAATTTAAACATACGGTTACCACAGATTCTGAAGAGACAGGTTAAAATTGTTTACAAAATATGTATAAAACTATATGCTTCTGCGGACTACTAAATAAGGTTCTTTCTTAACTATTTTGGTTTTAATGCGACACGAATAACTCGTTTTCCCTACATTCTATTAGCTTTTCATTGGTGTATTCCGGTGAAGGTTTTGTAACATCACTTCAATATGAATTTTACTTAGCAGTCAGTTATATTTAGAATTTCAGCAAAAATGGTCATTCGAGATGTGGAAGCATTTTCTAACAGCGCAGACTATCTTAAACTACCTTTGTGAGTTGCTTGAGGGAAGTATAAAAGAAATTGCGCAGACAAAGAAATAGAATGGAATACATACCGTCATGGTCTCGGGTTCGACTACAGACCAACACAAAATTTTCTCTTAAGAAATTAAATGCGTACGATGTAAGATTTCCTTAATATCTTAGGAAAGGATTAATAACATTTTATGTCCAGTTAGGCAGATAGTAAATCTTCCTACAAATACGCCCGTGCGAGTAGTAAATATACTCTGATAGATTATTTAATCACATAACCGAGGTTAAAGATTTCGATGTTAACTTGGTAAGGCAACAAAAACATGAGCGCACAAATATCTGTACTCGAAAGCTGATTTAACGGAATTAATAATAATAAACGTATGTCCAATTTTACGATGTATGAAGGGCATGGGATCATTTGAATTACTAAAATTTGTTTGTATGGACAATTCGCGAGTTCATTGTTAAATTTTTAACATTTAAATATTGAAAGTCAAAATAAATGTTCAAAATAATGATCCTAAGGGTTACACTAAACAGACTTAATAATCTCTGAAGAAACAGGGACATTTGTATTTGCAATTTCAAATCAATTGCGAGGCATCTAAATAATATCAAACTTGATCAAGTAAAGAGTGACTGCAAACAAGCGAAATCGGAAACAAACGAACGAAACGAAACGAAAAAAAGAAGATTTAGTGCAAATACTTAGACTAGGACCCTAGAGCCTTTTGTTCATAAATGTTTTAGGTCCAACAAAAAAGAGTAAACGGCAGAAACATTAAAATCTATTAATTGCAAGGTAATCAATCGAGGATCCAGCTGTTGACCTATCTCTTTAGCGTCATTGAGTGACAACATATTAGAACGTTTATTATTGCCGGGTCTTTAATGGACTTTCTCAACACGTTCAAATGTATTGTGAGAAATCAAAACGATTTTCGTAAGACACGCTCTTGACAGTCTCAGCTGGCATTTAAAGTTCACGATTCTCCTGAATTCTGCCAAAAATAAAAAGGTCGACGTGATATTTTTAGATTTTCGGGAAGTATTTGATAACGTCCCACNGGCCGGTTTCTATTAAAAAATAAGAAACTTGTTTAAAGACTTTCCCGCCTATAGAGAATAACGAGTAGTGCTGAATGGCATTAGTTCCAATCTGGTTAAAGTGACCCCGGTCGTGCGTTAAGTGACCGTTATTCTATTTATAAATATACATGTACGAAGAAATAAATATGAAAGTACTTCGTAGTTTCCACAAGAAATACTTTCAAATGTATTTCATCATGGCGTTCCACCAAGTGAAGCTAGAGCATATTGATTACATACTTGTACGATCTTAGCAAAAACAATTAAAGTAAAGATGGAAATGTAGAAAAATGTTCAGTAACTAACTTCTGCCAAAGAAAATCTATTACCAATAATTATTCGTACCGCCTTCTAGGGAAAAACTTTTTAACAGTAGTATTGGTGAAATATCTTGGAGTGAATCAAGAGTGGCTTAATATGCGGTACTTACACCCGTGATATACGAAGAGGAGCACTTAGGAACTCGTATTTGTCAATAACAGTCTGTAGGAGCAAAGAAAAAGTAGGCCTCGTAGGCCTCACCTTGATTATTCTTGAGGTGTGTGCAAAGGCACATACGGAATTTTCACTTGAAGGAGACTGAACTTAAGGATTACAACTAATAATCTCTTAAACTCTTACTAATTTATGGTGTCATGTGAAATATTTGATGTTCATCACAGATTAAAGTATTGCTTATAAAGTTATATTTTAAGCGTACAATTATTTTTGAATTGAAGAGAATTGTTTTTGAGAATTGAGGTCGTGAGAATTTGGTTTTGAATGAAATATTTGTACAAACTTGTTGGGAAGGATCTCGTCATCCTCCCCTCTAAATGCAGGCCTGAGTGTGTGCATGCTATCGAATATCTGTATTCGTGAATTCGTATATTACGTACAAATCATTGAGCATTGCTCAGATGTTTTGGGACGCACGACTGGAATTCATAGAAGTTTGAAGATCTAAACAAAAACATTATTTACGTAATAACGTCAGTATACGTTTTTTAAATGATGTAGCTGATATTACGTGTCCTTCCTGTTACGTAGGCCGTTCTGATACTAAGAGATAAATAAGAGAAATAGATGCTAGAAAATGTCATTCAAAAATTCATTCTTTTCCGCGAACGATGCGTGAAACTGATCGATTACGGAAGTATAGTCATAATGCACGCACCCCCTGCCACACGCCGAAAGACAGTTTACAAGATATATTCGAGAAGTAGATGAAAATCTCAATTCTTGAGTGTCTATCGTTACGGGAAGTATTCTCAAAAACTCCTGAAAATCAACACGATGCTTTCTTATGGGAAAAATCAGGAATTCGGGGTCTTCTAGGATCGAACCTAGATTAGGGGGCCACACGACAAAAAAGGGTGAAGTCAGTGATGATTGTGAGTTGTGAGAATCCGTCCCCCGTATATAGCAAGATTATAGATACATGAGTATATAACGTATGCTTCATTGCATGTTGACATGAATGGTATCGAATATCGGGAAAGAAAATCTCAGTGGAATCCGAGTAACATAAAGGTCATATTCCCTTTGAAAATAATAATGTACAGATTTGCGCAACTTACTATAAAACATATATACATCTCCATTGAAACTTTATATGTAAGCGCAGTTTTGATACTGATAGAATTTAGCTAGAATAATGCCCGACCAAAAATGGAATAGAAGGTCGGATTTTAACATTCCCATAATACAATACAGTAAGATTGTCTTTCCCTTCGAGTTCACGGAATATTTAAAATTGTAATTTCAGTAAATCCATTTCATAAGAGCTCGAACGTCTAACGAATCTATAGAATTTATGATTTAAATATATAATTTCAATATCAAGGTCTTTATCTGTAAATATAAAACTATTACATGAAGCAGAATAGCTCCTAATCTTATTTTCTAATTAAATATTGGATTTCGTTAAAGAAGCTTCATTCACCGCTCTAATAGATTGTGTGTGACGAAATCTATATGTTTCCGATCAATTCTTAATCGCTGCAGGGAAATATCTTGGCAATTTTATTGAAAATGCGAATTATAATTTCGAAATTAGGGGATAAACGCTTACGTGGACCCCATGTCGTCTTAACACCTCCAATGAATGAGATAAAGGTTCTTTCGAAATTATTATGAAATATTTTAAATCAACTAATGTTGATAAAAATTCTTAAATAAAGTAGAATTCTTAAAATCCTTCTGTTCCGTCAAAAAAGAGATTATCTTCCGATTTCAAGATTTTTTATCACAGAATTACTTGCCGACACGCGATATTCTAGGGTCGATGAAATTCATAACCTATTTATAAAAGGTCGCTGAACTCTAATTTTTACCGGTTTGCAAATAAAAGTTGGAATCCTTTGAAAACATATTTCACCTTTTATTTCTGTAATTAATCGTTATTCAATTAAAGCACCGCGTTGTAATTTTCAAATCAGGTCTGAAAATTAGTCAGAACTTAGCCACTCTCTGTGGTGACATTAAGAAAAAAATAACGCATTCCGAATACGAATACGCACACGAATTAAATTTGTATAAATTCCCGACGAGATACTAAACTTTTAATGTTTATGAAAAATCACGATTTGTTGATTTTTTAATGACAGAGTGCGTTCACGTCAGAGATATTTAACCGATAATAATTACGCGAAATTAGAAAATTAAAACATATTTTTAAAAATATCGCGCTCTTTATGTATCTATAGAATCTTAGATTTTATAAATTTTATGATCGTTTTTCATAAAGAAGAAATTTGTGTAACAATATAGTGAAAGCATCAGAAGAAAAACGCATGAATTTTTTGCAGTTGCTTGGTTGCTATGAGATATCATTAAATACTATGAAGGGAATGTAATTTTATTTACTTTATAATTTTATCGTATGAAAATAAATACAGCTATCGCTTTCAGATAACAGAATATGGTAGAGAAATAAATATTCTTGAAGAAGTTTCCCGCAAAACTACCAGCCCATTATCGCGAAAAGTTAAGAGGCAATTGATTGCATAATTCGTGCCGCTTAAAATGTAAAATAATAGAGAAGAATCCACATAATTTCGGTAACTGGTATATACGTATATTTTGCTTTATTTGCCTTATATCATGGACGTATTTTACACACACACTACTATCTATTCGAAACAGGTCAATTTTATCCTTGTCAGAAACTGGACTTCCAGAAGTACATATAAAAGTAACTTCTTTAGGTTTTACGTGTGTTTCAAGTATCTTACATTACTGTGGTGTGAGATTCTCAATAACAGGAAAAGAATTTAAAATATCGATGAAAAAACTTAGGGACAGAAAATCTGAAAAACCGTAATTCATAACAATTATTAACTTTAAATTCAAAACAAAGTATTTGGACATATTCGACGAAAAGAATCAATTTGTTAATGAGTCATATGAGAAGAACGAAATCTTATTAGGTAGGTTCCCGATTTTTCCAGCATTGAAAGTAATTATTTAGAAACGAGTCTCTTTTAGATTTGGAGAATTACACGTAGAATTATTGTAGGCTCTTAAAAATGCATCATTTGGATACATGTTCTTTCTACTTCGTCCTTAAATTACAACTAATTTTGAATTGACATTATTTTCATTGCAATAATTTTTATATACTATGATGATTTCTTCGCAACACTACTGAACATTATAAGCGAGGAAAATGATGAGGATGGCTTCATTTTCCTAAAAGCCTTTATTATTTAGCGGGCTAGAGGAAGATAGTGAAATGATTCCCCGTCAAAGAAGAAAAAACGCGTCGAAAAAGAAGGAAATAAGCCGCATACTTTTAGAAATAAAAGTTTTACGGTATTTTTGTTCTTTGAGTTAAAACACTGAACTGTAAGTTTGTATCTAATTAAGAAGTACATCTTTTGTGATTTCTGCGGGGTCTCCAGATAGCCATGCGGGGAACGCGTTAGAATTCGGCAAAAGCAGTTTCATGTTCTATTCCCAGTGGGGGTTCACCTGCGAAATGACTGTGGCTGTGGAAGAACTTCTACAATGACTACTAATACGGCTTCCGCAGGAAAGAATTGTGAAATTCTAGGCACTTGGAGGAAAACTTAAAAATACTCCATGAATACTAGGGAAGTGAAACAGGAAAAAGTTCATAAATTTTGCAAGAACTAAAATTAACTTCTACTGACGTACTTATGAGAAATTATCTGTAATTAAAGTAGAAGGAAGTCATGACTTGGAGTGATCAATTACATTGCCAGAAAGCCAAGCGGAGTTTGACTGAGTAAGCATTTTATGGCTTTACTCTGAGAAGTTTCGATCTGTTCTAACTAGAGATCATTACTTTCTGATTATCGGTTTTTTTGAGGCATCTATTTTCATCTTGAAGATGTCTTAACGTCCCCAACGCTTAGCAGTATGAACGTTTATTACATTGCGATTCTTAGCACCATTCGTAAGTTCGGTTCCGTCTTATTTTAAAAGTATATTAGAAGAAGTTTTTAGTCTGCGTAGTTAATTTTTTTGCCAATTTCTGTATAATTCTTTGGCTCAGAAACCAAAATAGTCAACAAAATCAATTTCCAAAGATATTCAAAATAGTCTGTGAGTGTTTTTCAAACACTGTGAAAAAAAATCGAGAGTTCAATGTGATTTTTATAGCACGGCACAAAGGAATTCAAGGATGTCCCACTCATGTGGCGAAATTTTGAGTAGCTAGATTTAAAATAGCTGGAGTTTATTATTTAATTTATTTCGCTTGGTAACAGCAAAAAAGAAACTATGACATTTCAGCTTACAGCAATAAAATGCGGGAATATGAGGAAAACCATCTGTTTATATTCGTAAAAACAATTCTCAAATCTCTGAATCAATAAGATATTGAAAATCAAGAAAACTATTTCATAATTTGCGACTTTAACATACACAGTTGGGTCATGTCAAGTAGACCAACGGTCCCCACTCGACCATCACAGATTTCAACAAATTTTGTGTGAACATTAACTCATATTCTCAATGAACATTGGCCAAGTTTGGCCAAGAAATACTTGCTGAGGTATAGTCATTTGTTTAACCCCCTACCGCAGCCCTCTACAGTACGGCATCAGCTTTTATCAACTTTGAGACACGTTATCTCCGGCAATATTCCGTTGAGGAAAACAAAACTTGGTATTCTTGCAGAACCTTTGCTGCTCTATTACACAAAATTATAAGAAGTCTTTTTATTAAATGAGTGCTGAATATACCCTTTTTTGGCGACGTATTGAAATTCGTAATATTTACACTCAATTTGTAAAATTATAGAAAAAATTAAGAAAATTGAACACTTTTTATTCCGAAATCTTGGATTGGGTAGTTTTGAAGCGCGAAGTTTCGCGTTTATGTTATGTTTATTTCGAAAGATATAAAATGCTAAACTTTAAATTTTTTTCGAGCCATAATCTTTTTGGCCGGTTTTGCTTCAAATTTTCTGCATGGTATTCGGTAATTATTTTGTGTAATAGAGCAACAATAGTTCTGTAAGAATACCAAGTTTTGTTTTCCTTAACGGAATATTGCCTGAGAAAACGTGTCTCAAAGTTGATAAAAACTTACGTCGTACTGTAGAGGGCTGTGTAGGGGCTATTGGTAGGGGGTCAAACAAATGACTATACCTCAGCAAGTATTACTCCGATGGATGTAAAACTTGGCCAATGTTGATTGAGAATATGAGTAAATGTTCACACAAAATTTATTGAAATCTGTGATGGTCGAGTGGGGCACTTCTCTAAAATTGGTCCCCTTGACATGGAATGGCCCAGGTGCGCGTAAATTTGGCTAATTAGTAGTTAAACCGTTCCGAATTAATGACGTGTGCTTGATATATGATTAAGATGATTCATAATTTTAGGGCCTCAAACTTGTATTTCCAGTTTTTATTTGGTGATGTATTACATCGCTCTATTTCAAGCTTCCTGAAAGATAAATGACCTTAGCTGCACGGAATGATTTCTACGTATAATTTTTCCCGTGGCATTCTGTTCTTTATGACTGAATCATTTCATTACGAATACGTTGCAGAAGGTGAAAACACTTCCAGTTTGTCCATCTTCATTGCTTTAAAATCGAGCGAATTTCCCGCTGTCTAAGCACCTCAAAGATTCTTGCTGTGTTAGCTACTGAGTTACCTTATACATTTATTGCAATTTAGCTAGAGCAGATTTTGAATATTGTAGGTCCTAGATGTATAGGGCCCCCATTAGAGAAAATTCCATAGTTAAAATAGAAAAGCATCCGTTGTCATGTTAAATACTCGTACATAGAAATATAGGCCACAGAAGTTTTAATTGCTAAATTAGTTTGCTAAATCGTTAGCAATACAGTGATTTAGAATAAAATTATTATTATTATTCAATCCTTGCAGATAGGCCATAAGCTAGGTAGCAAGGTCTTTACAAGTTGAAATACATTACATTACATTAAATTACCTTACATTACATTACATTAGAGTAAAGTGTTCAATATTATACGTACAAAATATACAGAGGTATCATTACAATTCTCCTAAACATCACAAAAAATATTTTATGAACAAATTTTTTATTTAGGTTTTAGGCCAGAACATCTCCTATTCCTGTTTATAAGTAATGATTAGTAATTGTGATTTTTTTTTGACGAGACCATCAGCTAGCGCCAAACTATTACTTTTGTTCCTGCATTTTAGTGTAGTTGTCAATCGTTCTTTTTCATCTCTGGAATGCTTGGTTCCTATGGAGATTCAGAAAAATATAAAATCCCTAAACGCAAAAGTTACTTCGGTGATTTCTTTCGTAGTTTTTACATGAAATCGATTCAACTTATTTTCAAACCAGTTAGTTAGCTTGGCATTAATAAACCTGGAGTTATTTTCCGCGCCGATGAGTGAAAAGAATGTCAATTTAAAATGTCATGTTAACTATAGATCATACTGTAAACGAACCAGTAGTTTGATGGCAATAGCTGGGTCAATATTTATAGACTACAGCAGGGGGCATCCAGAATATTCGCTTGGGGGCTGAACCTAAGGATTGTAACCAATAATCTCTTGAACTCCTTCCAGTTCAGGATGTCAGGAGAAACAATTGAATCTAATCATAGGAAAGTATTGCCTATAAAGATAAAAGCGTACAAATATTTGTTAATAAAACCATTGACAATTTGGTTCTCAATGAATATTTGTAGAAACTTTGGGGGGGCTGTAATCCGTCAGCCCCTTTTCGGTGTGTGCGCCTGGACTACAACAGCCTATATTGATGTACATACAACTCTATAACCCAACCTAATAATACATTCATAATAAACATACATGTGTTTTTCCCGACTAAAAGGATATCGTGAAGCCGGTAAATTTATAGTGTAAAAGGAAAGTAATCTTGCGAGATGCACTCATGGTCAAAATCACTAGGATACATTTTTATACACTATCAAGAACGAACCGTTATCCAGAAACCCTGTGTCAGAAAATTCACATTTATTATCCAAATGAGGCAAGACCTCGCCCAAATGTGCGAATTTCATTAAAAGATTCTCTCTCATCCTCGTTTAAAAGGCGTTCATAAATTGCAGTTCATGTCCGACGTGTTAGCGAACATTCAAGCATGCTTATCCGCTTCCCATTGGGAGCAGGGCCCCTCTTTTTTAACCCAACGTTCTCGCGTCACGGGCACTTGCTGAGAAGAGGTTCGCACGTCCCATTTTTTATGATTGGGAGCACTAACCTCGAGTTTCCCACCCACGATTACGTTTACCATTACTCACAATTTCAATTCCGCTTTTCGGAACTTTCGTAATCATGCAGTCGTGGCTGAGGATCCTAAATTCGCTATCCTCTTTGCTCGCTTTTCCTCGGCCCTAGAAAATTAAAACGCTGGGGAAATTTTGGAAGTTCCTTCAATGCCGCATCTCACCATTTGTTCCTGCCGCCATTACTTGTTAGATAGTAAGTTTTTCGCTTAGTTACAGCATAGAGGGATCAAAGGCAGGAGGAGGCATAGAGATGTCTTTCGTTTATTACGTCTTTGTTTATATATGTATATATTATAAATGTATTTGCCTCAGCTTTGACCGGTATGAGCATGAGAGCTACTTATATATGAACTTGCTAAAGTGCCCGTTGATTCTCAACGGGGAAATTAGGGATGGAATTTATTACAGAAGTGCTATTTGTACAAAAGAGAAACTAACATTTCTCATTCCAACTTTTTTGAATGGAACAGGTTATCGAAAACGGAAAATTTCAATGAACACGATAATTCTTTTTTCATTTTGCTGTAGAAATAGAGCCGAAAAAGATTAATATGAAGTTTACGTGCATGTGATTGCCAGGACGGATAGTTAATTCTGGTCGTTTTTCCCTCGTAGTGTCAGAGAAGCTAATAGCATTTAGGGTGTGAGAAGACTATCTGTATTTTTACACCCCCTGCCACGCGCCATTGGCGGTTTGCGGCGTTTAAAAATGCTTTATGGGAACACATTGACTCACTGGGATCGAAGCCGAGACCAATAGACGCACAGAAAGACGTCTGCGTGTCGTTTGGCTTTAGAAATGTACGACTCTGCAAAATTAGTGCAATTAGAGTCCACTCAGAGTAGCTGAAGTGCTCCTTAACAAACAATGGGGGGAAACAATTTGTAAGTACCTTACTAATTGCGGATCACTCGACTCTCAGGAAAACAACAGATAGCGAATGTAACAAATGACATACGAAATTTCCTTATTATTTACTCCACAATCTACTATGATACGTGACAGTAATTGATAAGGGAAGTAGAGTCACGGTTCATTCACCCCCTGTCTTTCGCCAAAAGGCTACTTTTAGCCTATATACGTAAATGTAGATTTACTCAAAGAAAAACATATTTTGAAGCTTCATCATTTTGAAATTTCGTTGTAAAAAACGAGTTAATTAATAATACATTCCTTAATTGTCATATGTGCGCAACTTCAAAATCTAAATTTTCATCAAAGTTCTTCCTCTTCATATAGCCAATCATTAACTCTATGTGCTTTATATGGGTCTAAATTTCCCATGCATTCTTATGGGAAAATGCATAAGCTCGGACTTAACAATAGAATTAGTCATCAGGGGGACGGTATGTTAACTACCTTAAAATTTAAAAAAAAGTTCGTTTATTTTATCTAAATTCTGGCAATTTGAACAGAAAACAATATTCGATGACCAAAATAAGAATCTTAAATGAATTTTCATTCTTTTGGTGCTTCTCCTTATTCTTTCTAGTTTAATTTTATCTAAAAAACCTTGCATTCGATAAAAGTGAACGAAAATGCATGATCTCCGACACAATAATTGGCTTGGCCGTCAGGGGGACCATTTGTTTACAGCCACAAAATTTTACGAAATGTTCTTGAATTTATCGAAATTCTCGCTATTTCGAATCTATAACTATGTTCCCCGACAAAAATGAAAATTTCATTTAATTTACATTCTTTTACAGATTGTCTTAGTTCCGTACGGCTATTCTTCCTAACTTAATTTTGCAAATAAAATAAACACTGCTAGCGATAATGGTGTACTTAATATGCTTTTCTTATGGAAACACTCTGACTAGTTTGGAGTCGAACCGGGGACAGTTAGATAGATAAAAAGCAGCCTGTTATCTGCGCGGAGGAGAGATTTTATGATATACCAGTTTTGAACGTTCGACTACATTTAGTTTTAGAGTTATTGTGGAAAATAAAGCCGTTATCTCGTCTGGATTCGAACCGGGGATAGTCTATATCTACATATGTACCCTACAAGCCGCTTTACACCCTTTTCTTATAGTCATGTAAATAAAAAGTAGCCTATCTACATATTTCTGTATTATATAAGGCACATACCTTATTTAATCAAAATCGGTTGGATAGTTTTTGCGAGATGTGATGATAGACAAGAATTTCCAAAAGAGATGTTTTGGGCTGTGTCACCCCTAATAACCAAATTTACGGCTTTTTTTTAAATGTCTTCGATATACAGACACGGCTCCCGTTAGAGTTTTATTATATGTGTAGATTAGGCTGACTAATGGCAGCCACTCCTCCTTGAATGATATGGAATGCGTTATTTATAAAATTATTGTGGCCACTTACGTGGATTTCTTCCACTCGTATCATTCTGGCTCAGCGAGAGCAAATTACCTCAATCCTCTTCTTTCCTCATCCCCTCTCCATGGCTTCCTAACGGTAGAGGGGTTGAGATTCAAGCCGGTATTAGGGCTGCAGATGTCAAAGTGAGACGTTTACTGTAACATTTGGAAACTTTCGAGAAATTAGATTTTGACCCAGGAAGGTTTCGCTAAAATGAGATTCGCCAGCGAACTATCTTTTCATATCTTCTTCGTGTTTCTAACCGTTAAAGCATAATACCGTTTAAAGGCAAGAAGACGATAAAACCCCTAAAATCTTTGAGGCGGCATCTAGACAGAAAATAATGATAAATTACGGAAAATTCTCACATGGAATACCACCCCAGTGTATACCATTTCAGTCTGGCAATAAAACTCACTCCTCATATTTTTAATAGGCGATTTTTTCGTGCGAAGGCAGCAGAACGTCCAGAAACCAAGGCCTAAAACTCATTAGTTTACATTTGGGTGAAGGAGGCTCATGAAGGAACATTTCCCCCGCTCCTTCCGCTCTTTCTTTGTCTCTGTTTGAACACGGATCTAATGGGTGTTAATCCGAAGGCTTTCGCCTCCTTTTCGTGTGTATCCGTTGCATCGTTGAGTCGCGTGCGACCTTCTTATGCCGGCGAAACCATAATCGGGACATTGACGTCATCTGCTCCGGAGTGTAATTGTGTGCAGTGTAACGTTGGAGTGCTTTTGTACGCCCAGGGCACGGGAGACATTGATTTCGAGGCTCCTTTTGTTGTCGCGCACGCTACACGGGTTACGTAACGTGTCTTTTATGAAGTAGCACGCCTGACGTCTTGGGCGACACGCTCGCTTTTCAGACGTGATAGTGCCCTGGAAACAAAGGTGATTTCGTCACATTCGTTTACAGCTGCATTGCTTTGCGATTGGCCTCTAAAGGAAACTAATGCCCTCATCCCTACACTGGTGGTGGACAGGAATAAAACCCGCCGTTATCATTTACCTTATTTTGTCATTTTTTAATAGCTTAAATGCTTCGATTTTATACACTGGAATTTCCTATGAAGTTGTGTGAGTGATTGCAATGTCTCTTCGACTTCGACGAAAGCGGTCCTGGGTTCGATTCCCGGTGGAGGCCCTCCTTCGATATGAACTTATCTGTCGAAGTACTTTTGAAATAACTAATACTTCACTGTTAGTAAGGAAAAGAACACTTTGTCTTAGGCCCGGTATTACAATCGATAGTTAACCTGGAGGTTAAAGTTAACCTCCAGGTTAACTCAAAAATCCGTCTTACAATCGATGGTTAAGCCTTAACTGGTAGTTAAAGTACTAGTTATCTCAACTACCAGATTGAGTTATGGTCAAATCCTTATCTGATAGTTAACTACAAACAAGATGGCGGATAAGTACGATAAAAATCCCTCATCTCAGCTAGTTTAATTCTAAAAAGTACGTTTTACCGGCAGAATTTTATGAAAAGAATACTTCTAATATTCTCATTAAGGTGGTATGTATTCTTGATAAAGATAATTCTAATGAATTGGGCTTTTTATCTT
>KZ308254.1:983187-998867 GCA_000376725.2 Ladona fulva | reverse complement strand
ACTATTATATTTTCTATAAACTATTATATATGTATTCTATTCTATTTTCTAGTTTGTCTTTGTTGTATTGAAGGAGATTATGGATGCGTAGGTCAGGAGGGGGAGAATAAAAGAGTTTATGAGTTGAACTTTGATTTTGGAGGTAAAGTGACACACACATATATACATGAGACAACAACAAGCATTAGGGGAGGGGTAAGTGGGGTGGGTTAAGAGTTGAGGGAGAGGAGGATGCAGGTTAACGAGCGACAGCAGGGGGGAGGAAGCATTGAAAAGGTACACATTTGTAAGGTTAAAGGCATTTCATTTGTGGATTAAAATCTCCATTTGTTCAAAAATATCAAGCTTTGGGCACTTTGGTATCCGATGCAAAAGTTTAGCCTGAAAGTCCGGAGAGTGACTCCCTTGCAGCAAGTGCATGGAAAAATGTGAAGTATCAGAACCATTTATGCAAGATTGTTTATGTTCTTTTATCCTAGTGCACAAACTTCTTCCAGTTTCTCCCAAATAAATCGCCCCACAATCATTACAGGTTAGTTTATAAACCCCAGATTTAAGAAAAATGTCCAATTTATCTTTACAATTAGAAAGTATTTTACCAATATTATTCAATGTGTAGAAATCAGGTTTGTGGTTTGGGGGGAGGGAGTTCGCAATCTTGTAGCTAATTGGACCAATAAAAGGGATTTTAACCCATTTAGGAATATCATCCTGTAGAGCAATAGTGTGGTAAATACGAGACATATTTAATTTTCGTTGTTTCTTTTTCAGAATAGTATCGATGAGTGAGACGGAGTAACCAGTAGACGCGGCAATTTGTTTTATAATTTGCAACTCCCGGGAAAAACTATCTTGATTAAGGGGTATATTAATTAATCTATGGATTAGACTGTGAAAAGCAGCATGTTTGTTCTGGATAGGAGCATTTGAAGTCGCGTGAATAGTATGATTCGTGTTTGTAGGTTTTCGAAAAACAGAAAATTTAATCCCATTTTTTTCCTTTGTTAAAGTAAGATCCAAGAAGTTTAAATAAGGGTGCACTATGGTAAGGGTGTCCATGAGGAGCCAGCTTCACAATTGGTAGAGACACCGATGGTCAACATCTTGAGCCCTAATTCTTTGTAGCGTATTTATTTATTTAGAAATTTTGGCCGCGATTAGATCAGTCTGGTAGTAGCTTCATCACTTAACACACACTTATTTAAAAATCCAAACAGTATACAATAGATAATCACTTCTACATGTTACACATCTTGTATCACATTGAATCTAAGTTTAAATAACACATTTACACAATTTACTTTTCTATATCTCTATTAGAATCTGCATCTTTTTCTGAAACTCCTTTTTATTCTTAGCTAAGGGTGTAAAGCTCTATTCAGGCATAGGTACTGTTCCACTATTTAATCCCTCTATCCATGAACAAATACTTAGCAAAATCTGTTCTTTGTTTTTTCAGCTTTGACCTCTGCTTATGATTGCCTCGGCCATACAAAACGGTTCTTTAATTCCGCTTCTCGACTTATTCGAAGCCTCCCCTGATAAACAATTTAAATAAATATACTTTTCATACTTTAACGATTGATTCCCATTTCTTCCAGAAGGATAGTGACTTCTGATACCGTAATTTAATCATAACATTGACAAACATCCGTTTCCTAGCACACCTTGCGAAATTCTCTTCCCGACGGGGAACTCCCAAAGACCGTAATCTCGTCCTTTTCAAGGAAATCACTCACTCCTCCTCCTCACGGATCGATTTATGGATTTACTGTTCTATAATAAATTTGCCATTTCCGTCCCGTTCCTCTTCGGGGTTATACCAACCGCCATACTTTACCTTAATGAATTTTGACTTCTGGAGGGGGACAGCCAAGTGAGGAATCTCCCTAATGAAGACAAATTCCTTCCTTTCCCTCATCTCATCCATTACCCTTGTTCTCTTGCCCCACATCTTGACCCTTTACCCTTTTTTTCCCTCTCATAACCCTATTCCCCTGCGCATATTCAATTTGGACCGACGCACGGTTGGCGAGGTTCCTTTCTCCACCGATTGAAAGGGAAACGACATTTATACGGCACAAGCTGGTCCAGACATTTTACGTACATGTATCACAAGCCGTTCCAGAATTTTTAAGATTAACTGATTTGCGATATCATGATTCACATACTCAGTAAGCGCGATTTCTCGACACCGGACGACAAGGAGATTTCGCGGGGTTATAGCGAAAACAGAAGGCAATTACCGGTCTTTTCATCTGTGTAGTATTAGAAATACCAATCAGGTTGCTTATTATTAGGTTCGGTGTTTTCACGCCCCCTGCCATACGGCTAGTAGAAAATACTGCATTGATCACCCTCATGTAGGGCATCAAACCGGAAACGAACCGAGAAATTAGAATTCTCGAAGTAGATCCGAATACTTTTTCTGATCCGATTATCCGTACGCATTTTCAAGAGTGATGTGAATAATCGTGTTAGTTAGGCCTCATCTTGAGTATGCGTGTAGAGTGTGGGACCGATTAGTGTTGTATTGGGGAATGAGAAAAGGTGAAGCGAAAGTCGATACGTTTTTTTTTTTTTGAAGAACTGCTACGATAAATCAATGAGCGTTACAGATACTTACAGATACTTCAGGACGCAGGATGGAGATCTTTTGAAGATTGAAGATTTAAACTAAGAATAGATTCGCTAAATAAAATGATATGCTGAAAAATCAGACCTGATGAAGGCCTGTCCAAAATATATTAGAGTTCAAATAAAATATATACCATCACCTTTAAACTCAGCAACCCATCTTTCTACCGTTCTAATTGAAGGTGAAGAGTCCTTATACACTTTTAACAATCGTTCATGAATTTGCTTTGGTGCTGCACCTTCCAAAAATAAGAATCCTATCACTGCACGGTATTCAATTTTTTCCATTGTAAAAAAATACTGTGACACGTAAACTTTGAACAGCTGTAAATATACGAATGATTTGTCAGATCTACATGAAACTTTACACGTGTTCATGAAAAAGTAGCACCATCTTTAGACGAATATATAACGAACCTAACAGCGCCATCTCTTATCGAACGACCAAACGTATTGAACGACATAGTAGTATATAAGGGTACATGGGTACAACGTTTACATATATCGGATTATATCGGAGCGAAAACACAGTTACGCCCATTTCGACGGTTTCTGTCGGAGTAAAACCGGCTCTGAACCGATATTTGGCGCTTTCATCGAATAGGAACGGAAATAATTACATTTGGAAGCCATGCCCTCATGTGGAGATCTATCGCTCAATCTTACGTTAACCGTTTTCCCATAAGCTAAACAATACATAACGAAAGCAGGACACGCTTGAGACCAATATATTTTCTTCGCAGGGACTCAACGAAAATACAGATCTCTATTTTCGCTGAAATTATCCTGCACGAATTTGTTTTCGAAGCAGATGGGACGAAGGACAGCGAGAGAAAACAATTTCCGAGGTGGTGGTTATAGAAGCGACCTCGTGCTTTTTTCGCAGAAAACTTTTTTTCAGAAAACGCGCAAAAAATGACGTAAAAAGCACGAGGTCTCCACTTCACACCACAGTATGCAATTCCTCAAAACTTATGCGAATGCAATTGATGCGAATTTTATCCAGCATCAATCTTACGACAGCAACCGTATTCATATTTGCAGTATTGTCACCGCCATGAACAAGACTGACAAAATATAAATTGAAGTTTCCTCTCATCACGTCTACATAAACACCCTGCGTGCCGCCTTTCGGCGTGTGGCAGAGGGTGTAAACACCGAGCGTTCTGTATAATTACCTCTTCTGTATGTCGTCGCGTATCGTTCGCGGAAGGAATTAGCCCATAAAAGGACTTGTCCTCGCATCTATTTCTCTTATTTTACGCTGGGATCTGCCGAAGTAGCAGGATGTCGCAGGTCTGAATCTTTCTCTGAATTTATCAAGCAATCAAAGCCCATTCTCCTTATTTTCAAGGATTCACAACCTGCGCCTGAAAGCGCTTTTGTGACGCTTATTTATCTATCGCAGCACTTTAAAAAATTGCATCGCTTTACGCTGCACTTTCTCGAGTTCGCTAGTACACGCTTCATCCGCTGGATCCCATATACTCGCCGCATATTCCAGATGGGGCCTGACTGAGTTGATATAATATCGCTCTCTAACCTTTTAATCGCATCTGACTACAATACGCTTTATAAAACTGAGCTTTTTAGTTGCTTTACCGCATACTTTACGAATATGTGAACTCATGTTTAAGCTATTCGTAAGAGTGATTCCGAGATATTCCACTGACTACATTTAGATTCATTCCACTAATCTTGTACTGGTGCTACTGATGCACTTATTTCATTTCGTAGAAATTTACCAGAGGGCATTTATTTACAACTGTCCTGGACCATTAGAAAAATGGAAATTGATCCATCCCCATTCGTAAATAGTTTGTGTCAAGAGAGAAAAGAAAGCTGATAAAAATTAACACTTAAAAAACGTTAAACTTGGCCATAAACCACAGCAGCACATGCTTGAAGCAATCCCAACTCTTGTTCTCATCAACTTTTCTGACTCTTAGGATCACGCGATTGTTTTGGGGCCCTTAAAATCGCTAATGCAGCCCTTGTTTCGACGTGGGCATTTTTCACATCGGGGCCAACCCCATCGAAACCATACGGCGCCAGTAACGTGGTTAATGAATGGGAAGGCAGGGTTAATAAGGAACCGCAGGTCATGCATGCTCGTTACCCACTGGGCCCAGGCAGCGCCGCCCGCCCAATTCTTCACTCCCCATCCCACTACCCGCTTCATTCCCCTATAGGGGATTCATATTATCCAACTTTTGCCCATCGCATGGCAAAAACCGCGCCCAGAAACCGCCGCGATGGAATCAATCTTTTTTCCGTGAGCTTCAAAGTGACGTCCGTGATGCGATTAATGGATGCCGGATGAAGGCACAGCGTTTAATGGGCGACGGAACGGTTTTGGAAGTAAATCGCAGTTGCGGAGGTTATGTGCAATTAACATTCTGTCTGCGTGTCTTTTTGCTCTCCCGCTTCAAAGTACTCTTTTGTCGGTTGATGTGTTTGTAACTCGCGATTATCATCCGTCGGTTGTGCTTAATAGAGTAGATAAATGCTATCGGTTTTTTATCGCCAATGAAAGTAATCTAAAGTTGTATTAAGGTACTGAGGAAAGGTTAGAGATTAGTCAACCACGGCATCAATTCCGCCGGTGAGTACAAATGTACCAATTGAGTAAAGAAAGTAATTTAATTATTTACACAACCCTTACCGGCCTACCCTTCCTTCGCATTAACATTGAATAAATTTCCTTTTAATGTGATACTTTTTATATCCAGTATTATTGCACATCTATATCTAGCCTGCTAGCCGCCTTTCGGGGTGTGTCAAGGGGTACATACATACACAACCTCTCTACCTCCCTAATCGATTACTTTCACGTATCGTTCGCGGAAAAAATGAATCTTTGAGACAAATTCAAGTATATTTTTCTATGAATTTTTGTTCGGTATCAAAACGGCCTATGTTACAGGAAAGACGCATATAATCGGCTACTCATTCTAAAAATGTACTTTCTCTTAATTTCTTTCGTAAATTAAATTTTTGTTTAAATCTCCTATCTTCCAGGGATTCCCATCCTGCGTCTTGAAGCGTTTCATTAACACTCACTGATTTGTTAGAATATTTTAACAAAACGTTTCGCCTTCCGCTGAGCTAACTTTCTAATTTCCGAATACAACACTTTTCTGCAGGGTCCCATACACTACACGCATATTCATGGTGAGGCCCACCCAGCGCAAAGTAACTTCGCTCGTGGACTTTTTGTTCGCTCCTACGCAGACTGTTCTCATCACAAATCCGTGTTTCTTAAGTGCTCGTCCATATATATATTACGGAAGTGTGTACCCCACGTTGACATATTTTATTGCGTTTAAGCCAGGATTGTAGCATGCTTGTTGTAAGTCGTTTCAACTCACCACATTTGGGATGAATCGGTCAGCCCGAGGTCGTGGTTGTCCAATGTCGAACCTAAGCCAGATGGAAAAATGGAAATCAAGTGTGTTTACATCAATATTAAACAAGTTACAAGTTACATTTGTAACTTGTAACTTGTTTAATATTGGTGTAAACTGGCTAGTATCAAAATTCACATGTATTTTATCCAATACTACCCTAAAGGCTTTCATTCTTCGTCTACGCTCCTATTTTAACTACTAAGTAAATATATATATATATATATATATGCACACACACACACATGTAACTTGAGTAACTTATTTTTAGTATACATCAACGACCTTTGCAAACTTATTGATAATAAAGTTAGGATATTTGCGGACGATACGGTACTTTACGGGGAAATAGGGAGTAGAGAGGGTAGATTAGCCCTGTGGAGTGATTTAGATAACATTATGAAATGGTGCGATGATTGGCAATTAGAGCTAAATGTAGACAAATGTTCAGTAGTTAACTTCTTCGAAAGAAAATCTATTATTAAAGATTATCCGTACAGTCTCCGTGGGATAAACATATTAACAGTAGAATCGGTGAAATATCTTGGAGTAACTCTCACGAATAACTAAGCATGGAGTTCCCACATCCGTAATATATGCGGAAAAGCACTTAAGAAACTCGGTTACGTTAAGAGAATAGTCGGTCGGAGCGGCGAAAAAGTTCGCGAGCGATGTTCTTTAAGTTAGTTAGACCTCATCTTGAGTATGCGTGTAGTGTATGGGACCCTGCCAATAAGTGTTGTATTCGAGAATTAGATAAGGTGCGGCGAAAGGCGATATGTTTTGTGAAGGATTGCTACGATAAATCAGTGAGCGTCACTCAGTTACTTCAGGACGCAAAATAGGAGTCTTTAGAAGTAGGAAGATTTCAACAAATTAATTTACTGGATAATTTTAGAGAAAGCACGTTCAGAGATGATGAAGCCGATATAATGCGTTCATCATGTTACATAGGCCGTCCCGATACTGCGAAAAAGATCGGGGAAATAGATGCTAGAACCCATTGATTCAAGAACTCATTCTTTTCAGCGAAAGATACGCGAAAGTAATCGATTAGGGAAATAGAGTCATGGTGCATTCACTCCCTGCCATACGCCGAAAGGTGACTTGCATGGTACTTACATAGACATAACTCGTAACTTTGTGACCGTAACCCTGAGGAGAATCTAACTTATTTAATATTCTTTTATTTTACCTGGCATATGCCCAAAGACAGGTGTGAAGCCTCTCCAAAGGCACACGAAGGATATAAATGTAAACAAATATTGGTGTACATAAAAAAATCTACGTTGAAAAAAATGCAATATTTTATACCCAAAATAATATGCACGTTTCAATCAAAAAATACAGTAATACTAAAGATATAAAGTAAAGTACGTGGTAGACTATTGAAAATTCATGGTAGAAGATTCTACTTCAAATATTGATACTGAAAAAATGTTTAACTAAATCATTGGTGTTACCCTCGAAAGTTGTGAATTTCAATCTCCTTTTCCAGAATATTAAGATTTGTACACCGTTTCTCAGTCAACTTTTTCACTAACGTTCATTTCTTGGATTTCATTGCAAGCTTCCGGTGGAAATGTCTTGTTTACGGTAACATGGTTTTACCAGTGCCGCGACATTTTTTATGTCGTCGCCAATTTCACTCTCTTCTCCGCCTGTCTCTGAGACTTGTGACGTCCAATTCTATCTTTACCGAGAATCAAGTGAATTTGTGAAGCATGAATGAAATCGATAAATGCGACTGAAAGTAATTTCCGTACTTGTCACTGTTAAGCTTTCTAGAACTGGCATCGATTGAGTTTGCTTTTTTCTCTGAGAATTTCCTCAAACCGGGACAACATAAAAATCGGCTAAAAGCGGAACAGCCCATGTGAAAATGGGACATGAGAAAGCATATACATGTATACTGTGGGTAGTGCTGCCAATTTGCAAATCTATTCGATACTTCGCAGAATTCGCTCCTTCTGGAAAATGATCATTATTTAGCAAATAGAAGTATGTCTCGTGGAAGATTTTACGATTCCATTGTAACATCAATAATTTCGAAATAACTGATGATGTGCCATCAAGGATTTATGTTATGCAACAATGCTGTTGTGAGGGCTAGTTTGAGAGTTTTAATGATAATATTAATGTGTAATTATATAGAATACATGGATAATATAGGGAAGAGTTAGGTTCTAATGGTGGCAAGAGATCATGGGAGATATACGGTAAAAGATTGAATAATCAGCAGTTGGAAGCGGTGAGAAATTTCAAATACTTAAGCAGTGATTTGTCAGAAGATAGCAGATACAATTTGGATTTTGGAGAGCATAAAAATGGCAAATAGATTCCACCAGTGCATGCAAAGCATATTCTAGAAAAGGAGGTTCCTATTGAATGTAAAAAGCTGAGGTTTACCAATTATCTAGTGACAATCCTAACCTACCTGCACGTGGACCATGAATGTCCGAGAACAGAACAAATTTCAAACCATGGAATGAAATTCTAAATGAGTGCTTTGGGAATAACAAAAAAGAGTAGATCAGGTATGAAAGAATAAGAGGAATCCTGGGTTTAGAAAGGCTTCAAGATTAGGTGGAGAGAAGAAGATTAAGATGGTTTGGTCACATGAAGCAAATCGAAGAAAGACAACTGCCAAGGGGGGTGTTTGAGTTATAGTAATGTAAGAAAAAGAAGGTTGGAACACGGCTGTATATGAATTAGAGGTTTAAACACTCGCGGTTACTCGCGCTCAGAGACAAACGGGAAGCTCCGGATTACCGATTTCTGGGAAGCCCAATTATTATTTCGGAGACAAAGCCTCCATCCTTTGGAGGTCTCCACAAAGGAAGTGAACCTTCCTCATTGGGATGATCCTTGGGACTTTTCAGTAATCGGTAATCCGGAGCTTCCCGTTTGTCTCTGAGCGCGAGTTCCGCTTGCCGAAAGACGGCTTACGGAGTGTTTTTAAACCTCTAATTATAGTAGTGTTGTTAAAAGTGCTTCGACTACTTTGGTCTTTCGCACGTGGGTTCACACAGGGAATCGAACCCGGGACCACTTTCACTGAAGTCGAACGCGTTGCCCACTTGGCTATCCGGGAGCCCAGGAGTATTTCAAAAGGAGGAATTTCAGGTGGAAGACCAAGAGAAAGATTTGAATGATACGATTTTAAAAAGACGTAGAAGAGAGGAGGATGCATAAAAGGTTTGGAATGAGTTGTCTCGGTCCACATGTACCCTACCCTGACAGAATTGGTAAGAAAGGGAAGAGGAAAATTATGATGATTAATGTGAAATTATTTGGTAATAAATCATATTATAATTATTCTAAACAATGGCTGAATAACACGCTTTGAATCCATTTTCAGTTAAAGCTATAAAGCCTCCAATGCTTTGCGTTAGAGTTGTTTGGCTCTGGATACCTTTGTGTCACAGACAATCATTTCACCGACACCTTATTTGGCCGACCTCGTTAGGCAGACTTCTCGGAAGACTGAAAGATCGTTTAACCTCAGTTGATCAACATGTTTCATTAACTAACCCTTCTGCATGTACTACATAGCTAACATGCCGACACCTAAATTTACCCCTGTATGGCATTCCCCGACGCTCTATTTGACATTTTTAAAAAAAGTGGGCGGTTACCATGACTACCGTGGTATTTATATATGATATTGAAGATTTTTATTTAATTTAAAAAGCCTCAACAACTGTTGCGTGATGTATATCCATTTTGTCTATAAATTAAAAAGAAATGTAAGTTACTAAAAAGCTGTACAGATTGGTTTTCAATATTTTGATTCGTGCAACTAAAGTAACGCACAGTAAATATTTAATTATTTGAAAATTTTAAAAAAATATTTGAAGATTTAAAGAAGATTTTAACGGATTCTTCTTGACTTTGTATTTTCGGTTTGAATAAATCATCAAACTTTAAATTTCCGGATTGGGACCACCAATCAAAAAGCAGAACACCATCCTTAATGGTTTATCCGAGGAAATCAACGTGAGAAGGCGTAAGTTTGTGAAAAGGCATGCTATGAAAGGAGAACACTGTAACTGACAACATGTTTCCCCACAATGGAAAATTCACAAAGTGTTCTTCCATTATATTCGAAGAATTCGTTCAGTGTCTTTGTTTTCTGTTTGAAAGGAGTTGAAACAAATATGGAGAATTGAGGAAGTTCCACTACTTATTTATTCAACATCGAAACCGCACCGGAATTTAA
Source organism: Ladona fulva (assembly GCA_000376725.2). Taxonomy (NCBI): domain Eukaryota; kingdom Metazoa; phylum Arthropoda; class Insecta; order Odonata; family Libellulidae; genus Ladona; species Ladona fulva. Next base: position 988,601 of record KZ308254.1, on the reverse strand, counting down.
GACACGGAAATTCCCCAAGACCGGATACCTTGGCTTTTTGTCATATTGACAGCGGCGTTATAGGGAGAAGAGGAAGTGGCACGTGACCCATTTTAAAAATTTCAAAAATGTAACTGTCGTGCCCTATGACACGTTCGGAAAATTATGTTTCTTCATTCAACTCAGAGAAAATTTAAGGATAATCAGATCGAAAATCTTATCTTTCATCGAATCGAAGTGTTTAGGTCTTTCCGTTTCTTATTTATCAAATGATTTTCTTGTATCTGGGCAAATAAAATAAAAATCAACGAATTAAATTAAAAATAAATGTAAAGTTTAATTCTCGACGAAAATATCTCGAAAGAAAGTGACGACTAAATCCGTCAAATCAAACGGAGAATTAGACGGAACGCTAGTCAGATGCTCTTATTTCATTCTCAATTATCAAACGCGTCGGCGTATTGATACACTATCTAAAGCAGAGGACCGCTGAATAGACTGCAAAGGGTCAGTATGACATTCTTAAGGGTAGACATTCCCGGGAGTCGATTGAAGATCAACTAGAAAAGTTATCAAAATATTAAAAATAATTTAACTATATATTTATTACCAGAATCATCACTTTTTCTCTTCTCGTAAAGCATTTCCTCCTGCTACACGTGTAAAGGTGGCTTTTAGGGCATTAAGTTATGTATGGAAACGTAAAAAATAACACCATATTGGAATACATATATGAGATAAATCCAACATAAAAAGAAAAAGAATAAAATAAATATTAAATGCACATTTTAAGCGTCCTATTTACTTTTCCTGTTATATAATAAAAGAAATTTTGTACTTTTCCACAGGGATTTTAATTCGCTACCGGTTTCGTAAGCGTACATGCTTACATCNTACAGACGCCTTTGCAGCCGCCTCACTGAGGTACAGACACTGCGTGGACTACCTTTCGTCAGGCCTCTACCTATTGACCATCCTGGCATGGGTGACCCTACCAGGAACATAGTTCCCGCCAGTTACGCTCTCTAGGTCATAGGAACACGCAAGCCCTTCCACCACGACAAGGTTGTAGTCCAGAGAAGGGAACTTAATTACATTGTGTAGCAAATTTGACTGAAGAGCTGATACCTTGTGATATTATTTTCACGTGGGTACAGTCTATGCATCTAAAGACGTTGGAAATGAGCCAATTCATAAAATTTTTCGTGAGAATCAATCAATTCTATGATTAAATATGGTGTTTTCACATGAAGGGATTCTAATCCCGTCATTGCAAAGGTAATATTTTTAATGACTCTAGTGGAAGTCGCTTTGTGAATACCACTGCGTTGAGCATGGAGCCAGTCGCGTGAAAGTGAATTTCCGTCAATATCATGTTTCTTAAAATGAGAATATTTCTTAGTTGCTTATTAATACGGTTATCTAAAATAAATCTTAACTTTAATTCCTCTTCTTCATCCTCAACATCTTCAAACAAACTCNAAATAAATATTAAATGCACATTTTAAGCGTCCTATTTACTTTTCCTGTTATATAATAAAAGAAACTTCGTACTTTTCCACAGGGATTTTAATTCGCTACCGGTTTCGTAAGCGTACATGCTTACATCTTCAGGCACAGAAAAAAGTGATGTGAGAACGCTTTCGAATCCGGTAGAAAATTAAAATCCCTGTGGAAAAATACAAAGTTTCTTTTATTCTACAATGATTTTCCACGAACTCACGCCTTCCAACATCGATATACTCGTAATTTCCCTGTTATAATTGCATAGAAGTTGTCGAAAAGTCGAGAATTTCTTATAGGCTTCACAACAATTGGTATGCGTTTTAGAAGTTGTATGGTAGTACTCGAACAATTTAAGGTCGTTTTATTTTATTCGAGCTGATTTCTATTTTCAGAAGTTTCGGTCAAATATTCTATAACATCAATCAGTAAACCCTATTTACGAGTATTGCGCTGGTTGATTTGAATTGAAAAATTTCGCTACAATAAATTGTAATCTTCCGGAAAATCTCTTTACAGAACTCAATGTTGCTCTGAAACCCGCTACACTTCCACAATATTCTAATAAGTTTATGAAAGTTAAGCCTAAAAATAAATTACTAATAAACGACTTAACTGCTCTCTTTGTTGGAATAAGAAGAACATATGCCAAATCTTATCGCTGAATTCGTTTTGATGCAGAATGATTCCATGAATAATTTATAATTCTCTTTTCGTCACTTCCGTTCATCATTGTCTGTTCCACGAGCGACCTCAGCATGAATCCTTAGGTTCAGTGGATCGCCTAAGTAGCAATTAACACGCTGTAACTGTTTTTAGGAAAGAGGTTAACTGTGTCCGCACGTCATTTGAATTTCACCGATTTGAATTACAAAATGTATCAAATAACTGTAACTGTATAGGGTTCGAATGCATTTTCCGCTCTATATGTAATAGTGCTTGCTATTTCCACGATTTTTATCAATTCCGGGATTCTTGGATAATTTTAAAGTCATATTGACGGCAAATTATACCGATTCTTAAAATTTTTAATTTTTTTTATTGATTCAAAATACCATATAGATCGAATTTCTCGTAAAAATTTCTCATAAATGAAAACAGGTTAAGTTATAATGTTTCGATAAAGGTGAACAATCTCATATGCTCTGATACAAGAGTACAAAATCTTGTAAAATACAATTAAAACTGAGGAAAGAGTAAAATAGGTAAAAAATATGAAAGCGTCGCTCGTGTCTCTAAACATTATAAAATCTTATTAATTATTAGATATCCTATATCTTATCAATTTGCTCATAAATTGGAAATGGTCATTGGTTTTTGCTTCTAGAAAACATTAAAGGTTGGTTTTCTTGCAACATCCTGGCAACTTAATAGCCGAAATACACATTGAAAACAATACTTGCAAAACACGACCTCATAGAACTCTAACCCCCTGCTGGTTGGAATTTTCTAACGGTTGATTTGCTTGCAACTACAGCGTTTTGTAGCTTTTCTCTAACTCTAATGTCTAATCACAGCCGTGTTCCTTTTCCTTACAGATACAGACTAAAAGATCAATGGGAGAATGAAATATACGCGCATATTAAGTCCGAGGGGTTCTTAGGATAGGTCTAGGATGAGTGACCGAACGGGAGGACTCTTTTAAATAGTTCCATGTAATATCCTTACCTTTGAGACAACCCGGGTTAACCGTGATACACTTCGAATTTCCCAGCAAATTCCGGGAAACTGAATTTCGTTTTACCTACACAATTCCGGGACGACAAATACTAATAGTCAGTAAGCAAGCAAGACAGTGCTTTCGGTCCATTCCGTCAATAGCTAACTATAAACCAGAACGCAATACTTAGGCTACAGCTAACTCTTGAGGTTCTCGAGTAGCTCCAGACATTCATAAATCGCAGTATTTTTAATACTGTCTTTTTCATAGAAATTGTTTACATGTCAGTTTCCTTCTTCGTAAATAGTAGTGCTTATCGTCCCAGTATCTCGCTTCCTCTGAATCCCGCAGGTAAAGCCAATCCCCCTTTCCCAGGAAAGTCAAAGTATATCCCGGTTTTTCTCTTCTAGTATGATTAATTCCCTTCTGAGTCCCATCCCTCCCACATCCGTAGATGCAGAAAGAGCATTCTCCTTAGCTGGCCTTTTCATTGCCAATATTCGCTAATACCAATAATAAAATAATAATAATTCGCCAATACCGCTAATTGATATAAGAATCAACACCATGCTTTTCAAAAAGGTATTAAATATATACAACTACAATATAGTGATTTCAATATCGTAGTCTAACACGATATGGTGATTTTGGGGGACATGAGTAAATCTTAAATCAAATACCTCTACTCATTTACTAATTTTTATTCGTATTATTTATAAATTTCTTGTAATTTATTATTCTATTTATTTATTATATGAAAGATTTAAACAAAAAATTAATTTGTGTGATTAAAAATCAATGAAAAGTATGAAAATTGGGAGAATTTGTATCACTCCGTCATCAATTTCACTAAAAAATATAACCCCGGAAATTCCCTGATTCCCGGGATTGTCAAAAACCCGGGAAAGGACAAGCCCTAATAAATAGAATAATTACTTAGCCTGAAGACCGTTTTGAACATCAATTACCTGTATCAAGTAAATAAATTGGTTATATTACTTTAGTAACAGGTTCGATATAGGTCAACCATGACGGAACTACCGCCAGCGTATAAATTTTTTTATTTGGGAAATGAAATTATTTACGAATCCATCACATCCTACCTACTCAACCCAACCCCTCGAACTTACTGGTACTTTACATTTTATAATAATATAGAGCATTTTTTATTATACCCCTCCATTGACGTAGGATTTAAGCATTCTCGTTGTAAGAAGTACAATTTTCACTTGCGTGCCGTTGAGGTTAACCAATAACGAATACAAATCTTACTTTTATCAAGAAAGCCAACAAAAAAAGTAAACGTAAAAATTGAAATCATGTTATACCAGATTTCGGTAATGGAAAATGGATGGAGCCGATGGAAAAATGGATGGATTTGTTGAAATGCGCTCTTAAAGGCTCGAAAAGAATGGTATGCAAATATTCTATGTATAATAAATTCGTAATAAGTTAAACATATGATAATACCCATGGCTTAATGTGAACGCCCTAAGACTTAGTCGTAAACATCCGAAATCCATATCCAAGTGTCCCAAAATCCACGTATGAGGTCAAGCAACAAAATCTTTAACCTTGTCACCCTACTACGTGACGTCATGATTCAAGGCCCCTCGTATCTGCTCTCCCAGTGCGTTTATGAAAAATCGCTCTCGTCTATTTTTTTAATAATTTAAATAATTTGTAGCAAAAATTGAAACTGCGTAGAATAAAATTTGTAGAAGGAGATCGATTTTCATTTCACACGCTTATCAAAGGTCAATAAATCACGATCGGATCTCAGAAAAGCGGATTATGCTTCAGGGATATATACCACATTTCTGCTTAAAGTTTGGTTTTCCCATGACATACGATCGTTGTTACACAAAGGTGTAAAGATGACCGAGTCATGAAGTTGCGAGAATTTACCGTGTTTTGGTTTGGTTTATGTCGACTCATATAAAGCAGGAGATCGATATTGACTTTTAATGTATATCAGTTTAAAGGCAAAGAGTTATAGGCCCGGTATTATAATGTATAATCTGCCTCTCAACTAAAGTGAACTTTAAGCTAAAGTGGTGTTTAAGTATAAGGAGTGTATTATAAAACTTTTTAGAGTCCTGTTTACTTAGATACCACTTTAAATATTAGATGCTTTGACTGAGAATAATTTTCATACCCGTTGCCGTGAGGTTAGTTTGAAAAACATCGCATCGTAATACTGTAAAACCGCGTAGCCCGTTTATTTTTAAGGTTTGATAGCTTTTAAAAAGACCTAAAATATATTTTTTGA